>PVHP010012733.1:0-42376 GCA_004024765.1 Zapus hudsonius
TTTTATCTTCTAGAAGTGTGATAGTTTGGGGTTTTACAGTTAGGACTAAGATCCATTTTGAGTTAATGTTTTGTGAAATGTATGAGGCTCTCCTTTTGCCTACTTAATTGCCTTTGCTCCTTATCAAGGGTCAGCTGATCCTATCTAATGGGTCTGTTTTTTCCCTAGTCCTGTTCCAGTGATCTGTCTGTTCTTTGACTGCTGTAAAGATCAGAACTTTACAGTAAGAGATGAAACTGTCTTCCGGCATTTTTTCTTCTCATTCCATATTTTGCTGGCCATTTGCCCCTTTGCTTTCCATGTAGACATTGCATTCAGTTTATCAATAACCACAAAATAACTTGCTGGGATTTTTATTGGAACTGGATTGAGTGACTAGGTAAATTGGGAAGAACTGACATAGTACTAATACAACATCTCCCTATCTGTGAATATATTACTTTTTATTTATTTAGCTATCCTTGATTGCTTTTTATTAAAGCTATCAATTTTCCCATGTATACATTCAGACTTACACCTAAAGTACTGATTCTTTTCAGGTTAGTGTGACTGATGCTATTATGTTCTTAATTATAAAATTCAATTATTCATTGCTAGTAAGCAGGAAACGATTGACTTGTATTCTATTATATTCTTTTTTGTAACTTTGCTATAATTTCATACTAGTTCCAATAACCTTTGCTATTATTTCTTCTTTGGGATTATCTATATAGATCACCGATTCTTTTAAAGGAGTTTCTGTTTCTATATTAAGAATCCTTCTTTGTTGGGTCATTACCAAAATATGTTCCTTTTATTATTCTTATATTTTTCATTGACTTTTTTGGACCATATAATAGTGTGACTGAATTATTTTTTAAATGTTTTTGCCATCTTGAATCCTATTTCTGAGAAACTATCTACTACTATTATCTCTTTACCCTTTTGAGATTTTTTTTCATTTATTTTAGATCATCTTAACTGAAGTATATTCTACTGTTGTTTCAAATTTAGTTTTGTTTTTCCCTGATTTTTTTTTATTATTCTCTAGAAGTTAAACTGTAGCCCATGGGTCAGGTATTATCTGCTGCTTTTTTGTAAACAAAATCTTCCTGGAACACAGGCAGACTCAGTGGTTTACATACAACCAATGGCTGCTTTCAAAGTACCCCAATATTAGACTTGAGTAAATCATGTAATATTTTACAAATAATTTGAAAGTTCTTTATCTTTACCACTAGAAGTTTTATTCTTTTCTATTTTTCTTTCTTTCTTTCTTTCTTTCTTTCTTTCTTTCTTTCTTTCTTTCTTTCTTTCTTTCTTTCTTCTTTCTTCTTTCCTCTCTCTCTCTCTCTCTCTCTCTCTCTCGCTCTCTCTCTCTCTCTCTCTTTCTTCCACCTTCTTTCTGAAACAGGATCTCTCTATGTAGCACCAGTTGGCTTGGAACTTACTATGTAACCCAGGCTGGCCTTGAATTTGTCACAATTTTCCTGCCTCAGTTTCCCAAGTGTTGGGATTACAGATGTTTGGCCAGTTGTTTTCATGTTTAAACACTTTTTTCTTACCTCTCTTTTATATCTCAAAGTGTCATTTAAGCTTATTATAATTACTCTATCATTCAGTTCACAGATTTTTCTCTTCAGCTGGGCCTAACCTGGTTTCTAATGCATACTGTATACTTCTAGCAAATTATTTTTTTTCAAAATCACTTTTTAACATCATATAACATGACACTTTAAATGTTTTTACTTCTCTGAGCAGGTTAAAATGCCAAACATATTCTGGGTCTGATAATTACAATGTCTGATATTCTTTCTTTTGTTATTTATCTTGGCTTTTGCTTTCACTCTTTACTTTCTTGTGCTTGGTAACTATTTTTGTTTGTGAACCCATTTTTTTTGGAACTTTAAATATTTTTTTCCATGTGACACTTAGGTTTAAATTCCATCCTTCCAGAAAATATTGCATTTCCTTTGTCAAATAATTGGGTATTACCAACTTGAGGGCATTTAAACCCAAAATTTGACTTTTTAAAAAATTTTTACAAAATTTGACTTTTTGGAGTGCTACACAAGGCTGTGGTCATGCAGTTTGAAGGCAGATATTTTCTATTTCCTGCTCTTTCCTGAATGAAGCGCACACAACTATCTTCATTATTTCTCAAGAGATGTGCATTTATTTTTATTTTTTTACTAATCTTACATTTTATCTGTGTCTTCAGTCACTCCTTCTACTATGCTCTGTCCCTGACGTGTACATAATGTATTTTGATCACAGTACCAAATATCCTCTCACATTACCATTTTTGTTACCCCTCATCTTGAACCCCTTCTTTCTAAATAGACCCTCTTCTGTCTTGATATCAACATAGATTTCACCCTCCTCCATCCTAAATAACAGAATGTTGATGGGCCCAGTATTGTGGAGGTCTTACACAGCTCTCGATGACCCCCAGGAGTCATGAATGAAATGGTCACTTCATATCCAGAAGATGGCTTGTCTCTATCAGATGGCTCTTACATTCTTTCTGTCCCTCTTCCCCAATATTTCCCCAAAGGGACTGATGTAGATGCTTCATGTAGCTCTGTTGTGATTGATGTGTTATTCATTTTGACACTTCTTGCATGTCTATAATGTGTTTTGACCTCATTCCCTCAATTATCTTCCCTTATCCCCCTTCCACTTCTCAGTAACACCCTTCTTCTTCTTCTTCTTCTTCTTCTTCTTCTTCTTCTTCTTCTTCTTCTTCTTCTTCTTCTTCTTCTTCTTCTTCTTCTTCCTTCTTCTTCTTCTTCTTCTTCTTCTTCTTCTTCTTCTTCTTCTTCTTCTTCTTCTTCTTCTTCTTCTTCTTCTTCTTCTTCTTCTTCTTTCCTTAACAGCATCTTACTTTCATGCGTTGTTTGAACCCAATGAGTTAAAATATAGTTGCTTACATGATCATAGGTGGAAGGTCAGTTACTATGGAGAGACTCACCCTCCAGTGGCTACACCACTGATGAACCTGACCCCTCCTCTCCTAGCAACTTTTGGCTTCTGTTAGATACTCTGATAGGTCTGCTTTCCCCCATCCAAGAAATTCTGACAGGCTCCATCTTCTGCACAAAACCACAGCTGCAGTGAATTCATGAAATGTAATCGTCATGTCATATCCAGAAGACAAAAGCTACTGATTATAACAGTTAGTTTCTATTACTAACAAAGCAGATTAGAACATATACCATGCTAAGTCACTGTCTTTTAACAAATATTTTAGAGGACTTAGGAAAGTGTACTTTTAGCTCTAAGAATTCTTTTTTATACTGTTTTATCTTTTACTTTGCTGGGTTAAAAAATTTAAGAATAGCCTGGTTGTATCTTTGATATTGAAAAAAAAGATACTCATTTGAAAACTATATGCTATTTCAGGTCAACATTCATTATAACAGCAACATTACTATAGTAGCTAATACTTATTGATAAAAAATTTTATTTTATGTACTTTGTTGGTTTTATTTTGTTTAATTCTAAAAATAAAAACCTCACAAGATGGCATGACTATTACTCTTCTGCATCAGCTTAATGTGCTTTTCAGATTGCTTTTAGGAACTTTACTTCACAAAATGACTTTTAAGCTCCTAAGAAAATGTAGTACATTTTTCATGTGTGAACATATAACTTGGCCATATTTCACAGACACTTATTTTTCTGTAAAGCTTTGAAATTCTTTCCTAAGATACTAAAAAAAATACTTTTCTATCAGATTTGAGATTTCTAACTGAAGCTCATGAGTTAGGTGCTATATTGATCTACTATATCATTAAATGGCAAAATGGTACAATGTATCATGCCTCATGGATTACAGGAAATTCTCTCTATTGCTTAGGGCGTGTGTGTGTGTGTGTGTGTGTGTGTGTGCGCGAGCGTGTGTGTGTGCGCGCACACACACACACTCTCATTTCTTCACATCTCAGGCTGATAAAGGAACGTGCATTTCAGACTATTGTTTCTAACAAGCAAATGTATGTATATAAAGCAATTATTTCCTAAGTAGTATAATTTTTCCTACACTGTTTAAAGCAATGCTTTGTTTTTTTCAAACTGTAAACCTTATTTTCTACCTACAAAACAAGATACCTTGGCATGAATATGAGAACATATAGTTTCTCTGGACTGGCCACTAAAAATCCCTCTGCTTGTATAGTACATTAAATATGATTTAAATACAATGTCACTTTCCACTTACTTAAGTGCATGCAAGTGTCTCAGCTCAAGAAAGCATTTCAATAAACACTATCCCAAATCAAAATAGTCTCTTCAGAGTAGTCATGAAATAAAGTCATGTCCTTACATGAGCAAGGAAAGCAAATAATCAGACTCGATTTACATAAAAGGTTATACTTACACCTTGGGGAATATGTCGGCATCTCAGTTCCTGTCTCTCAAGAATGTCTAACACATGACAGTTTGCACATACTAGGCAGTGAGATATCCCATAACTAGTGGCATTGTTTTGCATCTCGCTCTACTGTCAGTGTGAACTCACTAATTATCCTCTCTTCTAATTTCCTCTCCTCCACTTCTTCCCACATCCCCATTTCCCACCCCATGACTTACGACCAAGTTTCCCTTCTCTCTACTTCCCAAAGCAGCTTCCCTTTTTCTGCCTCACAAGGAAGAAACACGTAATTCATACCCAGTCTATCTAATACCGACATTATCTGAAACCTGGTCCTGAACATAGAAGGTCGTTTCTGGGTCCTATTTGAGAGGCTCAATGGAGACTATACACATATGACAGAGCCATTCAAATGACCAAGAGACACAGAGCTTTTAGACAGATACTCTACATTCTCATTAGCCATAGTAGTTATGTTCTACATTATTAATATGAACATAGAATTAGTGAATCCTGAACCATTACTCCTAGGAGAAATATTAGATTTGGTTCCTAAAAGCATTGACAGTTTTGTTTGCCAGTCAATGTATAACTTTGTTGGTGTCTATTTCTTTTTACAGACACCTTGTTAAATATGTACTGCTGACTCACTAACACTGACCTCATAGCCAGAAGCACTTTTACTTCATGCCTGAGTGAAATGCATGCAGAACAATTTTCTTCTCCACTATCCCCCTTGCCGGCACACTGGGGGCATAGATGGTACTTCAGCACTGAGTCTGGGCACCACTTTAAAAGGTATAAACACCAACAGACATGGGAAAATGTGAGAAGGAAAAAACCAGGCACTAAATGAGCCATGAAGAGACACTTGTTTACAGTGCACTTTGGGTAATTCACATTTATTGTTACTCTGCTGGTCTTCGAATGACTGTAAAAGCACCATTAGTACTGATCCTGAGATTGTAAACACATTTGAGTATGTAAATTTCCAAATAGAGGATCTAAAAATAATGAGGATTGACTATATTTAAATCAATAAAATGTTGTGGGTTTGGGTGCAATTGCTGACAAAGTTTTTTTTGGAGGGGCTGGAGAGATTGCTCAGTGGTTAAGGCACTTGTCTCCAGTGCCTAGGGCCCTGGGTTCAATTCCCCAGACCCACATAAACCAGACCCACAAGGTGGTGGCCCTGGTATCTCTCTCTCTCTCTCTCTCTCTCTCTCTCTCTCTCTCTCTCTTGTTCTCTCTCTGATTGAAAATGAATAAATAAAATATTTTTTAAAAAAGTTTTTTTAAGGTATGACTTTCACATTTTTGTTAAAACTATGTTTACAACCATGACTTTCTGAGTCTCTACAGAGGCTTCTAAATTACAGTGAATTATAATAGGCCTTATATCCCAGCTTCCTCTGAAAGTTCTGATTTTTCCGTAATCACAGGTCTCTGGGGCTACAACTAAACTCAGACCGGTGTTGTGTTTAGGAGAAATGCTTCATTCAAAGCACAAGGGAGAATTTTACCCACTACTGCCGGAGGAAGGGACGTCTATCTTACCATCAAATACCCTGGTTTTCTGTGACTGTGAAATTCCTTTCCCGGTGCCTTCTTTTTATTCTGTTCCATAATCTTATGCAAAATGGCACTCACCCAGCCTTTGCTTCTTGGCTGATTTAGCAAGATCAAGGAAGCCACAGAGTTGGGCTGTGCCTCATATAAACAGGATTAGAGATGTCTGGGACAGCGTTTGGGAAGAATAGCTTGCGATTTCAAATTGTAAGATTTGCCTGGCTGAAATCCTAGGTTTACCTGGCATGGTTTTCTCTTTCAGATTTCCACAGGAGTTTTAAAAAGCTGCTTCAGAGTCCCCTGTGATGGTGAATCCTGACAAATTCTCAGAAAGTCAATGTAACCCATCCGGCAGAGCGAGAGTTGCACTACCTGCCTCAGACATCCCTTAGGTCTGCTTAGATCATGAAATGGAGATCATCTTTCAAAGCGCTTTTCAAGTTGCCTTTATGTTCTATTAAATGTAGAAATATTCCTTTTCATTTTTTTCTTGGACAAATGAAATGTCACTGTCAATCCTGTCTGAACGGGGAATCATGCCATTGGTTACTTGAGGAGAGAAAGCCCACATGAAACATCATCCCAGATGTTTCTGAGAAATACTGGGTTAAATAGGTCTTTGTTCTGTAGCTGAGTCTGCCACGGCTCCTCCATTGCATCAATTTTTACTTACATGATTTAATGGGGAAAAAAATATCAACAAAAAACCAACAGACCAACAACTCGTAAGAACAACAAAATAGCAATTACGGAGGAACAGAACTCCTCTGAGAGGTGAGGAAGGGCAAAACGTCATGAAATGAGCTTAACGTTTCTCCAGCACAGTACCAAGTTGAGTTTCATTTTGCCTGTAATTGATTTCTTTCACTTCAAGAGAAACCTATACCTTATTTGAATCTTGTTTCCCCAGTGTTAACATGGAGATCATATACTTTCCTGCAATCTACCCCTTTAGGACACTAAGGGCAGATTCTTTTTATGATTTGTTGAAGACAATTTTCCAGATGATGAAAATACTGTCGTGCCATTCCAGGTGCCCTCGTGTATAATGTTACACATGTAAGTGTAGTGCTGTCATTTCAGACTCTGGTATTGTTTCCTGCCAGGCTTTATGCTTTGCCCTAATGACGGAGTGTGCTAAGGGTGACGTCTTCCCAATTGCAGAGTGAAGCTGTTTTACCAACTGCTTTGGGAGTTACAGGACCTGAAGAAGTAGATGGACTTAGAACCCCTGCTGTCTTGCCTTCAATGGGTGGTTGCTATTGGCTTATTCTCCCTGTTTCCTTATCCTGCTTTTCAGTGATTATGTACTTCCAATGTCACCCTCCCTGACCAGCTGGAGCCCCATCCCTCGGAGAGAAAATTCCATATGACAGATGCCTGTGAGCATGAGAACCTGACCAGGGATAGAGAAACCTTTAAGCATCTCTGAGGAAAAGAAGTTAGCAAAATGCAACCGGTTTTTAAACTTTCCATTGCTTTTTAGCAATTGTGTTTGCTTCCTGTCACTGAACTGAGAACATATGTACCACCTGGCAGAGGATTTCTGCAACTCTTATGTCAGGATCGTGGAAGTTGACTCACAAGTTCTTATACCGCATGTGTGAAATCTTTAAAAAAATTTGGAGGAGGGAAAAAAACAGGGTTTCTGTCATGCTCTCAATTGCTATTAAATCAGCATATAAAAAGAATCAACTGGTTTTTTGCTTCGATTTCTATCTTTTCAAACTTTTTTAAAAGCAGTTTGAAGAGATGGGCTGAACAAACGATATTGTGCAAAGAAGTAAAAGAAGGGAAGGTCTTTAAGGAGATGTAGTTTTCCAATCACTTTAACCATTTGATCTCTGTGATTCAAGTTTTATCTGTGACAAGGACAAATGTGCCCAGGGATTGCATAGCCGTTGGGACTTGGTTGATGCTAATCATTGACTTTTTTGCACTGTACTGTATGCTGTTATTTTTAAAGCTTCCCACAGTTCAACTTTGATCAACATTCTGGTATTATAAAGAATGAAAAACTCAAACACCGTTCCTACTGAATAATCATTTTAGGAAATGTTTCTTCATCTGTCCCTGACCAAGCGTGTGACAAGACACTGGTTTCTGCCATTATGCAGAAAATGGCAGATCGAGGAGGAGTGTCCTTATGTACTAGACAGTACACAGGCCAGTAACTACAATTGACACATACAGACAATCACAGGGTCAGGCAGCCCTCACAAACAAACATCTCCACTGTCTTGAGGTTTTTCTCAATGAAAGCATTTTACACATTGCATATATATTCAACAAAATGTCCAAATAGGGTTCTTTGACAAATATTTCCCCTCCATCACACATTCTAGAAAAGTTTTTGGTGGCAAACCTGTCTAGGGTGTCAGCCAGAGAGTGGACTATGGGGGAGGGCAGTACAATGGGAAGGTGGGCAACCTGGCCTGGGGACCATCTAGTCCATCTCGAACAACTGCCAGCAGAGAAAACAAGAGCTCCAACGACTTGACTTCCAGAGTTCAAACCCCAAGCTTTCCACTTCCAGACCTCATGAGATAACACGTTCCCACCTGCCTGGTGTGAGGGTGAAGGGACATCACTCCAGCGCCCATGTAGGACACTGGCAGACATGGGAAAGAGAGCGGTTGTTACTTCATTGTGATTCTCTACAATCTTGGGGATTGTAACATCCCCACAGTTATAATTTGAAACACTGTTTGTTTTTTTTTTTTCTTTATACCCCAGCTAAATAGTTCAAAGCCTGTTTTTCAAATGCATTATCTAGTTTGGGCTTAAGAAAAAAGAAAAGTTTTGTATATGTTCTGCTCTGCTTACCAAAGGCTTACCCAGGGGTAAGTAAATCACACACATTCATTTTCTACCTCCTATTATTCTTCTTGAACCGCATTCCATGTGGTAATGGATCAATTTCTTTCCTTCCTCTTCCCTCCTACCACGTTCCTCACCCTAAGAAGATGCCAGTTAAGTTTTCACTCTCCTTGAAAGCGAACGTTCTCTGTAGTTTTTTAAAAAGCTATTTAAAGTCATTGCAAGTTCTTTGAGCGCCCTCCAACCCCAACCATCAGCAAAATAGTTACAGGAGAGAATTATGGGTGTTTTCACCAGGATCCTCCCACTGAGCTCAGTGACTTTGTAATGAACTACACATCCATAAACTGTTGACTCTTTGATCTCTTGCTGCTTGTACAACTCTAAGGAGAAAGGCATTCCAGTCCCAGCCACACACAGAGAGAGATGCAGGTTATTTATGGTAGCTCCCTGACTCTGAGTTCGGCCTGGCTCTTTAAAGACTCAAATACACACATCATTTTGACTGGCCAAGCTGCTCCCGCCCCTCGTGTCTCTGGGGGGTGAGAAAGGGAGCTGCTTTGGCAGACAGATGCAACGGTATTTATAAAGATGGTGGAAAATGGAATCCATATGCCTACAATGGGAGGTCAGAGTCAATCACCTGGAGCCAAGAGGCCTCTAGAACTCCCTCGCTGACTCAACTGAGGGACCCCAGAATCCAAATGCACCCTACTCCGGGGAGTTCACCAGGATCACTGCTTCACAGGACTGGAAGAAGCCGTTTTGTTTCCTCAAGTTCAGACATGGTGTTGCAAGCCTGTCGTGTCATTACTGAGGAGGCTTCCTGTGTCAGAGTCGGAGGCCATGAATACTTAGTTCTGAAGATCCACTTAGTGGATTTCCAATGATTCTCCAACTGGGTATCCAGTCCCTTCTGTGTAGATGATCTGTGACATACCAAATGCTGATCCATGTAAATCACCATTAGGGTTCACATGAAATGCACCCCATAGGCTCATCTTCTAAACACTTGGTCCCTAGCTCATGGTGCTGTTCTGGGAGGTGTGAGAAACTTGAACCTAACTGAAGGAAGTAGGTTCCTGGGGGCAGGCCTCTGGGAGTGCCCTGTCTCTGATCCATTCCTTTCTTTGCTTCCTGTCCACCATAAAGTGAACAGCTCTCTTCTGCCAGACTTCTCAGGTGCCATGATGATCTGCCTAAGTACAAGTGACCCTGTACTAAAGCCACTGAAGAAAGAGCCAAAATAAATCCTTCTTTAAATTGTTCTCTCAGGTATTTTGCTCACAGTTTTAAAACAACCAATGTAATCACTAAATCAAAACCCAAGTTAAATAAAGGTGATACTGTGCCTGTTCTCTTTGCTGTCTTCCTCTGGGTCTAGTATATTGAACTGGCAAATTTATCATAAAAATCTACTCTGAATGAATACAGCTGAAGTTGGAGGGTCATTGATTCATTTCTGTGTTGCAGATATTCAACGTCATCTGTGTGGACTGATTTGAGCACAGCAAATGGACCTCAATGAAGCTGGCAAATTAATTTAGCTACTTCCATAGGATCCTAACTTTGATCAAATTCAGGAGTACAAATGATTTTTTATTTTTTAATTCACTCATTCTATCCCTTCCAGAGGTACAAAGTCATCAGACATCTTTCCAGCCCCCCTTATTGTTTGTCAAAAGTTAATGATCTCTGAATAGTTTCTTATCTGTAGTCATTATGATGGCTTTATGCCAGGGTATAAACATGTCAATGTCACTGAACACAAGACCAGAGGAAGATTAGCTAAAACAATACGATCGCTTCATCTCAGAAGGAATACATGTGCAAAGACCATATGGCCCAACTCAGACATGCTGTTCCACTGGGCTTAGAGAAGAAGACTTGACAGAAGCCAAGTTTTACAGATAGGACTTTATCTCATAGTTCATTCATGGTCAAGTTGATGGGCACTCTTTTTATGATTTAATAAAAATATAGGACTTACCTAAAGATGAAACAAGATGGAGGAGGGATCCACAGATAAGTCACACAATCTTTTGAGGGCAATACCCAGGGGCCCTAGAGTGTGGTGTCTTCTTTGTCTCCGGGCTCCAATATGATCAGCCATAAATTTAGGACCCCAGTATCTCCATCTGTGACATACAATGAAATAATGATATAATTTTTTCTACTATTTCACTGAATAATCAGAACCTCATGCTGATTTAAAAACACAGCAAGAACAAACAACGATGCCAATATGATACGTTGAGCAGGAGTTGGAATCACACAGACTTCTACATAGTTCCTCAGAGTGAGAGCTCTTAACTCCAAGTTTTCCAGTGTTTTTAACCAAAACATTAGTTGCATTCCATGAAGCAAGGTAAACACAGGAAACCATGAACATAACCCCAGGCTTCCTTAGGAGGACAGAAGAGATGAGCAGAGAGTAAGAAAGGTCAGAGACCTAATTTTAGCCCCCTTTTCTCACGGGTGATGAGCTGCTGTCCTGATGTTGTCACTTGGAAGCTCAGTCTACAAGATGACTGCTTCTATGACCTGGGAACACGGGAGGTGGCACAGGAGTGTGGACAGCTCTACAGGATGGACCACTGGTAGATACGAGTGGCCCAACACAAAGAAGTCAGTCTAAACAGAATTTCCCAGCTTCCAAGATTTCGACATTGTGGGTGAGGATGAGAGGTACCTCCTCTCAAGGAAGGGTCCAAGATCACTGAGAAGTTTCTGGAAACTTGAGCAGACATTCTGCTGTTCACCATGGCATTAGTAGGCAACTATGGATATTGGTGATGTAATTGACGGCACAGAATAGGCCAGCTGTTCACCTGGTGATTGTTGCTAGAAACCCTTCTTAGTATCCAGAGAAACACACTTCAAGTAGAAAGAAAATGGATTAAAAGATGAAGAAAAAAATACGGAGTTTTGAGTTTGAAATAGCCTTTGTATCAGAGAGTAATAAGGTGGGAATGTCATCAAATTAGAGTATGTTAATGTGTTGAAATTCTCAATAAAAATGCTTAAAAAATTTTTAATAAGAAAAAAAGCCATGTTATCAGTCTTCTAAGATATTGGTTAGAACATGGAATTTATATTATTTATACTGAGTTCAATTTATTATGAATTTTATCATATTTAAAGGTTTTGTTTGTTTGTTTGAAGTAGGGTATTTCTCTAGCCCTAGCTGACCTGGAATTTCATTATATAGTCTCAGGCATGCCTTAAACTCAGTGATCCTCCTACCTCTGCCTCCTGAGTGCTAGGATGCACCACCACACCCAGTTAAAGTTATTTTTTAAAATATACTTTTGGAGAGTTGGGGAGATGACTTAGTACATAAAACACCTGCTATTGCAAGCATAAGTACCTATGTTTGACTCCCCAGGAGGCATGTTAAAAAAAATGTAAAAGCTAGACACTGTAATCCTAGTATACCCGCTGTGAGAAGGGAGGCAGAGACAGGCACTTTCTGGAAGCTGGTTGGCCAGCTCGCCTGGCAAATGCAGTGGGGAATAACAATGAGATACCCTGTTTCACATGCTATAGGAGGAAAGGACCAACACCCCAAATTATCCCAGATCTCTGTGTGCATACCTGTTCTTGCACACATGAACACACACACACACACACATACACTAAAAACATCTGCTTTTGGAATCAAAGTGGTACACTAAGCACTCCATATAACCCAAGGAGAGATGAATGGCCCAGATGTCAGCAGCTGAGTCCAGGGTCATTGCCAATGAAATAAAAGACAAAGATGCTGGAGAGTCAAGAACAGACCTCTCGGCTCTGCCGATCTTTAGTCAAGGTTGTTAACGCTGATTCTGTGCCCACTTCATTTTGAGACCTTATGCATATTTTTACCTACGCTGAGTTCTACCTTTGTAAATAAGTGTGGTACTTCTTTGCTATCTATACTAACTTTCCCTGGCCAGTGAATGCCATTGAAGCTATGAAATGTTAGAAATTGAAAATCAATGTTTCCAACCAGCTGCTCATTTGATCATATGTTATACTATGTCTTCTGTTATCAGTTTTAATCACAGAAGCTTTTTAGAAAGGTAGGTTTGGTCCCATATTAGAAAAAAGAAAAGAAAGTGTGTGAATCAGCTTTTTCCTAGTGTGAGAAAATAGCCATGGTAATGAACTAAAGAAGGCGAAATGCCAGACCAGAGTGTATGCCTGGCAAAGGCAAGGAGGACTAGACCACTCAGTGAGCTGGGTCACAGACCAACTCCTGGGCCCAGACCAGACCCGTGTGCAGTAGAGCAGGGAGGACTGGGCTGCCTGGCACTGGTCCTGCCCCTCAGCACACCCTACACCACACAGGGGCAGGCTGCCCACCCATGCCCACCTGGTGCAAGGAGAACTAGACTGCCTGTCATCGGCTCACCTCTATGTCTGCCCAAACCTGCATGTACACCAACTGACCCTACTTGCCTGGAGCAAAGGGGTATCTGTGGTGTCTGGTACCGGTGCTCATGGAGCAGAGCCATAGGCTCACCCCCCATTCCTCCACCCATGGCCAGACCTGACTCAAGTGTAAACTGCCCACCTGTGTGCCTGGAGGAAGGACTAGTTCACATGTGACCACTCTCTGCTACCCCCACCTGCATGACTAATCCAGATGCACATGAAAAACACTCCCCCTGTCCACCTGGAGCAGAGTAGAGTAGGCCACACATCACAGGTCCCAGGTGAGCACGCTGGCATCCAAACGAGTCTCATGGAGGCGGAGCAAACCTGCCAGGGGCAAGGTGGACCAGGCCATGCAAAACAGGTCCCAGGGAAGACACTGTTGCTGCATTCTTAGCAAGACAAAGGAGGGACAAACCTAATGCACAACAGCTCACACAAGAATATCTAGTGCCACAGTTGAAGCGTCCAATGAGAACTACCGGGAGGAAACTAGATGAAGAACTCCAAAACAAAATTATGATTAAACATATATGACAAAGAGGACTTAAATAAGTAAATAGATGAATGAAATGCAAGAGATCCAATTAAAATAACTCAATAGACATCTGAATGTATTAAAAATGTCACAAACACCTGAATAAATTCCAAGAGAATACAACCAACTGAATGTATTGAGAAAGCCAAGCCAAGAAAAGAAAATGGAACACAATAAAGACAGAGATGCTGAAGGAAAGAGCAAGTCAGAAGCAGCCTGTTCACCTCATGGAGGTGGGGAGTAAAGGAGACCAGAGGGATCCAGGTGCAAATACACACTTCAGAGGTATTCTTCACCCCAGTAACTTGACTTCCCGCCACCTCCTAATAGCACTATAGGCTGAGGAACAAGCTTTTAACATATGTGACTTTGGAGAACATTCTAGATCCAATCTACAGCAGAAATTCTAGATTTAAAAAGTTATATATTTTTTGCCAAGCATGGAGGCAGAAGTAGGAGGATTACTGTAAGTTTGAGGCCAGTCTGAGACTACATAGTGAATTCTAGGTCAGCCTGGGCTAGAGCGAGACCCTACCTCAAAAAAAGAATTATATTCTTGATGACTACTTGTAGAGAGATATGAACCCATCTTGTTTTGCCTTCAAATACTGGAACCGTCTACTTACATAAATCATGTCAAGGACTGATTCATTGGATTAATAAAATATTTTAAGCATACCTTTAGTTTGCTTCAGATTATTATTGGAATAATAATCTATTATTATAGGAAAGTTCTTGATGGTCAATTCCTGCGAATTCTTACTATCTGGGAGTAGTAGGTAGTTGAAAAATAGGTATGGTAATCAGGTATCCATTACATGACATGCCAAGCATTACGTCTTGGACATTATCTCATGAGATCCTGGCCGTAGTCTACCAGCCGGCGACATCGGTCACTTTGCTGAAGCTCTTTCAGGTTAAATACACATTGTAAGTGGCAGAGCCTGATCTCAAGGGCACGTCTACCACCTTCCCATGAATCTCTCTCTCGGCAGCTCCTGTGTCCCTGTGTGAGTTCACAAACAGGCCTTAGCTGCTTCCTTTCCCTTCCCTTCTGATTGTCACCAGCTCTCTGTACTCCTGTCTCCCAAGTCCACTCTCCCTCCCCACTGGCTATGCCTAATTCAAATCTTTGTCCCAATGGCTGATGTTCTTCTTTCCCCGTCTTGCTTATACAGCTGTTGCACATGAGGGGAGAGGAATGTGAAATGTAACCAGGAAGCAGGTGCATTGTGTGTAGACGCTGCGCTTAATGCAACACAAGCCAGGCTAATGCATTCTTTAGTCATGTGCTAGCTACTGGTCTTGTTGGAAAGTAATTAAGAATAACAATCCATTGCTTGGTTATTTCTATCATATCTTAAATATTTTGAGTCAGCCTGGATAACTCAGACTTCTTGGGACAGGTAATTGAAAAGCACAATGTAATACCAAGTAGTTTGATTACTTTCACACAAATGGAGTAACGTCAGTTATACTATTAAAGATGGCCAAGTGGAGTTCATAAATAATTTTGTTATAATGAATGAATATGAATGAGCATTTTAAATCATTCTATAGCTGTTAAAAATAAGTGGCTTGGGAGATGGCTCAGCAGCTAAGAGCACTTTCCACTTCGGCGTGAGGGCCTATAAGATAGTGATTGCCAAGTTTTACTCCTCAGAACCCGGGTAAAATGCTGGGTGTGGCCATGCCTATCTGGAACCCCAGTCTGTGTGTCTGGGGTTGGGAAGAGAGTGGCAAAGACCACCAGAAAACTGCTGGAGCTTCTTGAAGGACAGAAGCTCCAGGTTGAGGGAAAGACCTTATTTCAAGGACAAGAAAATGACACCCAACATCCTCCTCTGGCCTCTCCCCCCCACATGCCTACACACCACACCCCCCAAAACACACAAAAGTACATGGGAGATACTTAGTTTAATGTGGCAACCTTTCTTTTAATAAAAAGTAAAAGCCCCCTGAGAGAGTTTGAATATTGTTACCTAGCTTGGAAGATTTAGGAAGGAACATTTACTTGGTAAATATTAACATCAGATCAGCTGAACGTGGGGTGTGGAGGATGGCTTTGTTGGTAAAGCACATGGCACCCAAGTGTGAGGGCATGAGTCCTGATCCCCAGCACCCATGCAAACGATGTGTGGTCTTAGTGCCCCCCCTCCCCCAATCCCAGCGCTCCCTGGGGCAAGCTGGCTAGCTAGCTAGCTGAGTTAGCCTGCTATGGGTTTAGATAAGAGACCAATCTCAATAAATAAGGTGCAGAGCGATTTAGAAAGACACCCAAAGTCTACCTCTGGGCTCCTCACATGTTCACACACACGTGGCCACACACATGAGAACACGCATCCACACATCCACATGCAAAAAAAATCAATTCTATTCCAAATGACTTACACACTCAAATGACTTTAGAATAAAAGGACTATGAAAACAATCAAGTACGAATGAATGAAATTTCAGTGCTTGATGTGTAGATTACCATAGTAGCAGAATTATAGAAATATCCTCTGATTTAGGGTGACAAGTTAATCATCAGAGGGTTATCTCATGATAGCATAATATTTATGAGAGAAATGATTGTGAATTTTCCCCCTTTAAATACTATTAGTGCATACTGATTGTACAATGTAACGGGTTTCATAGTGACATTTTCCTTCAAATATATCCCGTACTTTGACAATATTCACTCCCAGTACCCTCTCCTGCCTCCTGCCCCTCCCGCGAGTCCAGTTCTCAGGGAGTTCCCATTCTACTTTCATGAAATACATGCAGATGTGAATATAATCCAGCTTCTACACATGAAACATATATTTGTTTTTCTGAATTTAGCTAATTTAACTTGATCTATCGTTTCTTCCATTTTCCTGAAAATTACATAATTTCATTCTTCTCTATGGCTGAATAAAACTCTTTATGCATCTGTTGGTGAACATGTAGGCTTGTCTCCTTTCATGACAGAAATCTCTCCTTCTGGTCTACTGGCTACTGGTCATATTTTCTTCTTTGAGAAATCCAACCTGGTTCCATAAACTAGATAGAAATACAAGAACGCAAGATAAGATTTCTCTCAAATGTGAAGCGGTAGATGAGATTCAGAGTGAAAGAAATACTATTTTTTTGTTTGTTTGTTTTTGTTTTCCGAGGTAGGGTCTCGCTCTAGTCCAGGCTGACCTGGAATTCACTATGTAGTCTCAGGGTGGCCTTGAACTCATGGTGATCCTCCTACCTCTGCCTCCCGAGTGCTGGGATTAAAGGCGTGCGCCACCACACCTGGCCTAAGAAATACTATTGAAGAGCCAGATGTGGTTGTAATCCTACCACTATGGAGGTGAAGGCAGACGGATCAAGAGTTCAAAGTCATGCTCGGCTATATGGTGACCTTGAGGCCAGCCTGGGCTCATGGAACCCTGTCTCAGATAACAAAAGAGACAATGAAAATACTAATAAAAAACAAAGAAAGAGGCTGGAGAAATGGTTCCGTGGTAAAGGCACTTACTTGTAAAGCCTGATGGCCTGGGTTCAAATCCCCAGTAGCCACATAAAGCCAAATACACAAAGTGGTATATGCATCTGGAGTTTGCAGTGACAAGAGGCCCTGGCATGCCCAAACTCTCTCTCTCTCTCTTGTTCTCTCTCTCTGTCTTTCTATCTCCCTCTTTCTCTGCTTTCAAATAAATAAATACTTTTAAAAACCAAAAAGTTGTTGTGTATAAAATTGAGAGGACTGTTAAAAATGTAGTTACTATTGAATACGATACTTTATCTCTTTGCTAGTCATTACTGGTTTGACATGGAACATTGACAGTGTAGGAAGCTGAATATAATGGAGGTTTCATTTACCTCCCTCCATCCAAGGTCGGGTGGCCCACATGGGAGGCTCCCTGTAGAGGTCAGGGGCCCATAAGGCAGGTTCCCTGTAGAGGTCAGGGGCATATAAGGGATGCCCGGAACTGTGAGAACAGTTCCTGGAAAGCCGAATGTCAAGGTAACCAAGAGGTGGAGCAGTCCAGTAGAGCATGTGACCGCAGACCTGGGCTGACCCAAGCCTGAGCTCCAGGGGAAGGGAGAGGAAGAAAGAAGTTTAAAGACGTGGGGTTAAAGCAGGCCAGCTGGAAACTCCTTGGAGGAGCACTGAGGGTCACAGCGCTGAGGACCACTGTCTTGTGTCTGCTCATGTCATCAGATACAGGTTAATGTCCACAGCCCTGAGGAGACCACAGGATGGGTCACTTCAAGATTTTGCCTCTTGGTTTCTTCTTCCTGCTCATCTCCTACCACGTCTTTCACCAGGATTGGATCAAGGCTGAACGACTTGCCTTTCTCAGGATTCCAGGCTGTTGACTGTGACACTTTGAAAAGTCCTTCTACAACCTCGAGGACATCAGTCAGCACCTTTTCTTCTGTGGAAACCCCAGCCAGTTCCTCCTTGTTGAAGAACATCAACTAGGATGATCTGTGTGACAGCTGGGCATGAATTCAACATCATCCAAGTTAGGCTAACTCTGCTTTGTACAACCAGAAACCTTCTCCAGGGCCCACACTGCCTTCCTCCTAGTGTTCAAAATCCACCCTGTCCACATCCACTGCAGATATGAGCTAGTCACTTAATCTCTCCAAGACATGGTTCCTCACTGTGAGATGGCAACGATCAAGTCCGTCATGAAAACATACACTTGTCATTCAGTTGTCCTGATCACTGGTTCAGGTGTCCCCCATAACCTCATGTGTTCTGAATGCTTGATGCCCAGCTGATGGCAGTTTGGGAATTGGAACCTTGTTGGAGGTCTGTTGTTGGGGGCGGGTTCATGGGTGTTGTAGCCAGCTTCCCCTTGCCAGTGTTGGGCACACTCTCCTGCTGCTGTTGTCCACCTGATGTTGGCCAGGAGGTGATGTCCACCCTCTGTTCATGTCATGTTTTCCTCTGCCATCATGGAGCTTCCCCTCAAATCTCCCCATCCCCCAAAGTGAAAGTATTTTCAGTGTAAAGCAAAGTCCCTCTGTTTAGAGCTTTTGGTTAATCCACAGGATCAGTGAGAACTTCGACATGTATCTCATTCTATTAATTCTTCTCTCCCACCTTGGTTTAGAATTCAATTCAGAATACAACATTATGAAGCAAACTAGCCTTGTAACTATCAAACATAATTGAAAGATTGAAGAATGGGAGAAAACACCAGATTTATCCAGAAATAGTGCCCTCTAGGTGTTGGTCCCCAGGCCTTACCTACAAAGTGGGGAGTCATTTCAGGTGGATGGGTTACTGTTGTTGACCCATCAGACTCTCATATACTCACATTAGCACAGGGCCCTGGAAAGAGATTGGGGGGGTGGGGAAACTTGGCCTCAGGTCCTCAGAATCAGCTAGTCTCAAGGGGTTCTTTTCTATATTGACATTAGATTTTATTGAATTAAAAATCTTTTAAAAAAAATTCAGGGATAGGGCTGTCCTTAAATTAAGGAAGCGGATCACAGGGAAATGAAGACACCAGCATCAGAACACGTGTTTGAAGACTTTACTAAGGGGAAGTCCTTTATCTCTCTGTTCTTTCTTCCTTTCTTTTAAGATGTAAATGAATTTAAAGCTGTTTGAAAGCAAAAGACAAAGAGAAAAAGTGAAGAATAAAGCTCAGGTAGTTGAAAGAAAGTTCCTGTGGATGGGTGGCAGGGGTGGGTTCCAGAGCACTGGGAGGGAGGCTGGTTTCAGAAAGAAAAATGTCCCCATTTCCTTCTGGATTCAAGAACAATGATAACCATACCCCCAGAGAGAAACCAGGCTTGGCCCTCATCACTTCTGGTACCTCCCATGGACCTGGGGGTGAAAGAGAAGGCAGAAAGGGAAATGGGGCCGCAGAAGTGGGGTCTGTGGAAGAAGAGACATACTGCCGATTGGCCTTTAATTCCCTTCTTGAACTCAGTGGCAGAATACTACAGAAATGCCATTAGACAGCAAAGGCTAGAACCGGTTCCAGCTGCCTATCTGGAATTAGATGTGAAGTGGATGGCTGAATTCCAAGGAATCAAACAAATTGTCATGGCAGAGAGGGTTTTTTACACAGCAAATATTATCTTTCTGCTTTCCAGCTCGAGCCTCTCCTTATAACTACCTACCACAAATGATTTTGCAATAAAAATGAGCTCCCAGAACAAATTAATTACATGGGAGAGCAACTCACATTTCACTGCAGTTTGCACAGGATATATATATATATATATATATATATATATATATATATATATATATATATATATATATATGAGCTAGCCAAAGAAATTAGGAAAAATGATTAGCCAAACACTTTATTGAATATGGACCAAACAATTTAAAATACATAAAACCTTTCTTTTTGAAAATGGCTTTAAACCTGTATTTTTCTTTTGAGTGGTCATTGTTTTCCTTTGGACAATGGGTTTTTATGGGGGGACATGTGGTAGTCTGGGAGAATATAACAGTTTCTTTAAAAATTATACCCAGTTTTTATTTATTTATTATCCATAATGAGATACATTTAATGAACAAATAATGAGTTGTTATCCCCAGTTCCCCAATGCTCCTCTTCCCTATCCCCAATCAGCTGGATCTCCTCCTCCGTGGGCCATCTGGATCAGTCCACGGGGTATGGGATTATGGATAGTTTAGTAGTCAGCCTGGTTCCACCTGCCTTAGTGTGATGTTACTGAGGTGGGCAATGTCTCTGGATACTCTTCCCCACCATGGCTCTGACAAGCTTTCCGCCCTCTCTTCCGCTCAGTTCCCTGAGTCATGGTGGGTATTATGGCTACTTTATTATTGAGGTCTTAGGGATCTCTGTACTTCTGCTTTAGGTTGTGTCAAAAATCATTGGTGTCTGTCTGGCTTATCCTGTGTTGACTGAGTGTGGTTATGGGTCTTTTGTTTATCCCGCCATTCCCTGCCGGGTTCCATATGGATCCTCCATGGTAGGTCTGGTGTGGCTCATCTCTTGCCAGGATAATACCCAGTTCTTTTTTGCTTTAATAGTAGTACTTTCTGTAAATTGGTAGTGTAATGGGGTGAGCTGAGGATTAGAATTTGGATAATGCCCAGCAAAAATTCCAATGCACCCCCAAATTTAAGGAGTACCTGAATTCTTGTCTACAAAGTTAAAGAATTAAAATCATAGATAACCAGATAGATATTAAGGTATAATGGGAGACTTTATTATTTAAGGGAACATGGGGAGTTATAGAGTTCTCCAGCCACCAGTGTGGGGAGAAAATGTAGAGTGTTTTAACAGAATTTATGCTGTTCAGCTAAACAAGCAGGAAGGGGAAAGATTATGAGAAGAAAAGATTCAGGTGGAAGAGAAATCTAGCTCCTCACCACAGGCTGTGGTGTGGGGCTGGAGAGACCTTACTGGTACCTAGAGAGTCAGAGGTCCTTCTTCTAGGCCATGTGTGTGAGAGACAGGATTATCTATTCAGTGAGTGTTTCTTGCCCCAGGTGAGCAGGGAGACACATGGTTGGTTCATACCTGACCAATCAGTTTTAGGTTTTGAGCTCTACTTAGACATCTCCCACTCAAGGGGAGGGGGTCTCTGGAGCTTGCCTGAAACTGTCACAGTAGGATCTTAAAATGTGGCTAATTCTTCCTTAAAGAGCTTCAAAAGAACAATCCCAGAAATCAATGACACAGAATTTGGGGTTCCTTGTCAATGCACCAATATGATACGTCAATGCACAGATACAATACGGGGATTTCAGGTGTCTTTGGATTCTTGTCACTTTACTTACTTTATGATTTTCCTCTGGTCTATAAAGCTAACATAAGTATATTTCCCTGACACCCCAGATCTACTGTGTGGGTGTTCTCTCTTACACTAGACCTGCTCACTGGGTAATTTCTTTAAACTTGGGGTAATCATGAGTGTAACTCCCTTTATTACTCATTTCTCCTCTGGATTTCTTGGTGTCTGTGCTAATATTTCCCTCTGTTATTTATTCTTCCTGAGCCTCACCTTCTGCCCTCTTCACTTCCTTCCACGGGGAGGTACAGGGCAGATGCCATGTCTGTTTTTCCTGAGTATCCTTCCACAAGCTCCTGCATTCTCCCCGTCATGCACCTGCAGCTCTAGTCCAGTGTCTCCTTGAATGCCTCAGTGGACTTCCCCTCCACTTGCTTGGCTTCTTCTTCAGCCTTTGCTCTGAAAACCTTCATTTTTCTTAAAGGAATCTTATAAACTATGTAGTGTTTTCCACATGAGAGTCTTTCCTACTCACCTCGTGTTTATGACTCTAGCCTTCCTTCCTAATCCCCATCTCCCTTAAGTAAACCCCACAATTTCTAATTTCTCCCTAAATAAATGCAATAATTCATAATTTATCCTTCTTGAGTTCATATTTATCAATTCTTTGTTAAAGATAGGGCGGGATCCAACATGGGGCTCATAAACTTGAGGGACCTCTCATGAACCCCCAAATCCTGCACCTCTAGGGAGGGACTCTAGTTGACTTTAAGGAAAAACAGATCTAGAGAAATCCTTCCTAGGGAGGGACTATGGTTGAGTTTAAGGAGAAATAGAAGCAGGGAACTCCTTTAGGCAGCAAGAGATAAGGGGAAGCCATATCCTCTGATCTCAAAGCCAAGTGGAGACCTCCAGTGAGGCTCATTCCTCACTTCTACTTTGGGGGAGCTGTTACCCCTAAACTGCCTCACAAGTCATTTGTCAGAGAGGCCTGGAGTCAGCTCTGTTAAATGCTAGCCCTCTGAGCTCTGCTGTTCCTCATTTCCCAGGCAACAGCGGGCTTCTAACAAGGAACCAGGATTTGAAGGCATCCACGTGCACTCGCTACCTTCACATTTTCAATTTTCTTGGATGCTTACGAGTAAACAAGAATAAAATCTGTCTGACAGAAATCACCTTTTTTCATGGGAGCTACTTAGGCTCGGTTGGAAGAGCTATCATGTAAGTTTAAGGTGGCATTTCACTTCCTTTGCATTCTGGGCACTGAGGCTTGGGGAGAAACCTGACTGCTAGACCCAACAAAGATGGAGTGAAATTCACTTTTACAAGAGCCCAGTCTTGAATTACTAGGTTTTTTGTTTCAATCACAAATTGAGTTTTCAAAAGAGTTAGTATTAGTTCCCATGTTTTGTGGTTAGTTTATGATGTAGCTTCCTGGCCATGCAGTTTTCACTCTGGGTTTTACAATTTGTACTTTCAAACCAACCACCTGAATTGTTCCTCCAACAAATGTTTACTGTGTGGCTTTTTCTTGCCAGATGTTATGAGGTAACAGGGCACACACAGCAGGCTGGCTCCTGCTTGCGTGATTCCTGTCTTGTTTGGGGAAACCCTCCACAAAGAAATATCACTTTAGAGCGGTAATCGTTTTCCTTAGACCATGGCTGCAGAAAGGGGCATGCGGTCATCTTGCAGAATATTGTACTACAAAGGCTTTTCTCCCACCACGGAGAGATGGTCTCTATCCTGTCATCAACCATCTGGTCCTCATCTGCCCCAAACCTCTGACCTTCCCCATCAGTCCAAGGGACTTCTGTAGCTGTCCCTGCTTTTTGAAGAAGATGCAGACCATCACGTCCTCATGTCTCTAAACTGACCATGTGTCTGCTTTGCTTGAAGGGCAGAAGGACTGAATGATGCTCTGGGAGTCTCTGCACATGCTCAGAAGAGGAAGGCAGAGTGCTCATCTCCAGAGCAGGACCAGCACCCTCTGACGGGGTGGTACCATCACTGTGTTACCAATTGGTACCTGCAAAGTGCATTTCCATCCTTTGTGACATTAATCACAGTGTCCTAGTGGGAGTGATCACCTTAAGCTTCCATTATCCCCAAGAGAAATTTAAAAAAAAAAAAAAGAGGTTAAATGACTTTATCAATCTAACATCTCGGTCTTCACCCCACCATTTCTTTGAGACAGTCTCTGGATCACCATTTTGACCTGGCTCATGTCCCACGTGTCATACATATATTTGCAAAAGTGCCATGAGAACACATTACATAAGGCATCATGAAAGGGAAGATGCTCCGGTTGCCCTATTTGTGTTCTCTGAAGATGTGAACACACAGCATGGTGTCACCAGCTGCAGCAGAACTGGGAAAATAGAGAATTCAGGAGAAGGCCTTTCTCCAAAATCCTGAGATTATGAGCCTGAGCTGTGGTTGCTTTTGAAAATATAATTCTAAGTCATTTCCCCCCATTTTTGCAAACTGGTTACTTCTTTCCTGAAAGCTAAGAGCATGTAGCCAAAGCCAGGACACTGGAACCCTTGGGAGATAAGAGTTCCCTGAGGGTTGGAGCCATCTCTGCCCTCCCGGTTCTGACACATGACAAGAGCTGGAAAAACATTAATGGGAGTATGACAATGAAAAGATACAGGAAATCAACTTTTCTCTTTTACAAGTTAGGGAAAGGTTATTGCTGAATTGAAAATAATGTATTCTAATTTTGGAATCCATGAAAACCAGCCATTTTAGACAAGAAAATAAATGACAGGTTCCTGGTAAGATTGAATTTGGTATTGGTTATAAGGGGAAAAAAATCCAATCTACCATGGTTAATAATCCTTCCAGAGTTACTAACTGCTTCCAAAGTTTAAATACTTCCTCAGGGCTTTAGAAAGTTCTTGTATAAAACAGAAAAGGTGGTTGAAATTTGCCTTTGGTCTTGATGAGCAGTGGACATAGCTCCATAGTGCCCCCTGGTGGTACTTAACTGTGATCAGAAACTTGCATTAATCTGAGTTATCAAACCCAGGCAAGAACTTGGCTTTCAAAGCAACACCACCAAGAACAGCCTCTGAAGGGAAGTTTAAGAACTCATCCTCTCAACCTTCTGATATTGTATCTGTTCCGTTTCTCCAGGACTTGAATGAAGGCAAACTGCTTCTAAGGGGAACCATAGGATTCCATCCTTTCCAAGGCTCACAGAGATGGTCTTGAGAGGCAGGACTGTCCTGATCCCTATAATAAGCACAAAAGAAGTGTCCTATGCACCAGACCTTTAACTGTCCACCTTGAATCTCCAACTCCCACACATGCACACCCCAACCCAGGTATTACATGACAACTCAAGGCTCAGTGTGGTCATGTTTAGTCTTGACAGTCACACACTGTGGCTTATATATCAACATGAGGTTTTCCTCAGCCAGACTAGGTGGGGAAAGCAGCAGGTTAGACCAGAGAAATGCTCACATCTTTCTCTTTATTTCTGCTCATGTGGAGGTCTCCACTCTTGCCTACTAGATGGGGAAAACGCCAGAGCTTTGAAGCTCAGGATTACTTCTGTGTCTCCTGACTATCAGGACCCAAATCAAGATTTAGGGAGACTCAGAAAGCCTGTGCCCACCCAACCATCTGTCTGGAAAAGGCTGGTGCAGAACTCTGGGGATTTGAAGTGGTGAGATAGCTACTCGATGACAGAGCATTCTGTGGCGTTTTCAAAGGCATTGGCTGTTTCTAATTAGGATTAATGGTTGGGGAGATCGCCTAGCCAGAGAAGGTCAAGGCCATCCAATAAAATCCCTGCAGCTGGCTATTCATTCGGCACACACATATCAGAATTCAAAGAAAGCTGCAGCAGAGCCTCTGTCCATGGGGGAGAAGAGACTGCTAGCAGGTTTTACATATCATGGAAGCCTAGAAAGGTCAAGTGAAACTCCTGACATTACATACTCCATTGTCCTTCATGTGGGCACAGTTGATCTGGCCTCCATCTTTCATCCTATATTCCATCTGTGTGCCTTACAGAGTCACAAGCTCAATGGAGGAGGGTAAATTCCATGATTGTCATCCAGACCAACTGTCCTGGTCCATTTGTAGGAGCCACCATGGATGCCTAGCTTCACAGTGGCAGGGCCACAGCAGCCCACATGAACACAGGCCTTTCTTTCCTGCCCCCCCCACATCATTGACTGGGATATATTGCACAGTCCACCATTCAGGCCTCCAAGTAAGAAATGGTGGGGTTGCTTGCTTTGTCTTTATGCTGTTTATATATCTTATGGAGAACATCCCTTATCCCCAACTTCAAACCAGGATGTGAGTTTATCTAGTGCCACACAATTCGTTTGTTTTGCCAACATCAGTTCCCAGTTCCTTTCAGGCTACATTCCTGAGCTTCCATGTTTGCAGTGGGGCAGGAGGAATTGCACCTCCTTCTAGATCAGCCCATGACACACTGATCTATTCACTGGAGAATCAGACCTCTCACATGTTCCGTGAGATCTATGGCATCTTCACCCTCTTCTCTTAGTGATGTTTCTTCTATGAATGTATTTCTGAATTCATGCTAAGTAATTTTCACAATGCAAGAATAACAGAGAACTTACAAATCCGTATGGGATGCAAACTCCCAAATACTCAAGTCATTTCAATGTTGTGGGTTGGAGAACATTCTTTATATTATGGGGTTGGAAACCTAATATAAGTGAAGAAGAGCTCATAAAATGATAACTTTATGATAATCAAGCAATTTGGCTCCATGACATTATTTTAAAGGATCACAAGGTAATTTATTTTCTCTACTTTTTTGCCATGAACATTTTACTTAATCATGGGGTTTTATTGAATAGGCTTTTTCTAATTAATGAGAGTATAAAGTGCATAGCCTGGTATTCAAGTTCATCTAAAACAAATTCACTCAGCTATCCCATACCATGAATTCCTCTACCCTCAACCAATTATCCTCTTGTCTGATGCTGGGTATTTGGTGTTTACAACCAATGTAAAGTGTGCATGCATTCTGTTCCCTTTCCTAGAATACAGCTGCCTGTATCCTCTATAATTTGTCATATATCACTGATACATTTCCATAGGTTTATGTGTGCACAGATATTTACACAGATATATATGAATGCATCTCCTACATGGTACATCTAGAATGTATCTACATTATTATCACACATATTATATAGATAGAATATGAATGTACATATAAATCTATATCAATACATATGTATGCAAATATGTATATATATGTATGTGGGTATATAGGTATAAATTACATTCATACTGATGTATATATGCATATTTTTATGTATTCAGATGTTCTGTATAGTCATAAATCTGAAATCCACACAAATTTAATGGTCCAGTTAAAATCCATGGTCCAGTATAATGAGGGCACCCCTTTGCTGACTATAGCACTGATATAACAGACTTGCACCCCCATCTCCATCCATTACAGACATCCTATATGAAAAAACCTATAAGGACCTGTTTGGCCCTTTCCTATTCCCAGGAAGTACTTGGCCCAGGGCTATGCAAATCTTAGGTGCTTAGTCAACAGATGATGGGTTACATGAGAGCAAGAGGCCAGTGTCAACAGGACCGCAGGGACAGTGCCTTAGCACAATACTGAGCAGTGTGCATTGTGCTAAAAGTCGCCCTGGTTCTCCAGAGGAACAAGGTCTGGTCTTTACTTCTCTGTAGACACAGATGCTGGGTTTATGAAACAGCTTTTAAGCAGACATTAGAGAAATACTCAATTGGTTTGATGATGAAACAACACAGACTAGAAAGACCTGACAGTTTGGGTTCTACATTTAATCTAAGCAGAGAGGGTTCATCTCACACTTGGCTTTTCATGCACGGTAACAGACAACTCTCGAATTCCTGGGACAAGTTCTCAATTTGTTTTTATCATTGTTGTCACTTTACCTCAATTGACTGCAATTCCTTGACATTGAGACATTGGGAATAATAATTGACAATGAGACATTGGGAATAATAATGCTGGAGTTAGATCTCTCTCTCTCTCTCTCTCTCTCTCTCTCTCTCTCTCTCTCTCTCTCTCTCTCTCTCTCTCTCTCTCTCTCTCAAGTTTGGATCTTGAATGTGTGGAAGGCTTGGTCCTTAGCCCGTGGAACTATGGGAGGTAGTGGACCTTTAGGATCTTGAAGTAAATGGAAGTCAGCTCACTGGGGATGTGCCCTTGGGGGCAATGCTGAAACCCCAGTCTATTCCTGTCTGTTTTCCAGCTGTCATGAGGTAAACAGATTCTCTATCATGTCTTCCCACCATGATGTTCTGCCTCACTAGAGGCCCAAAGAAACAGATCCCAGAAACACTGGAACAAAACACCTGACACTGTGAGCCACGATTCACCTTCTCTTCTTAAGATGACCAACAGAATTATTCTCCAGGGTTCGTCCACCTCTAGCAGCTGACGCCCCTGAAACACTCTTTCCTCTGCCGTCTTTCTCCTTTCCGTCAGCCACTGCTGCCAGAGAAAGAAGGCAGCTCAGTTATTTGATAATTAGGGTTTCTTATAAAATCATAGAGTGGTGATTCAAAATCTATCAAACACATTTCCGTAGCTACTTCACTCTTCCTAGAGTAAATGGATTCTTATGAACTCAGCCATACTTTAAAAAGATATGCCTCCATTAAAAAAAAAAATCAGAGAAAGAGCCAAGTGCATGCATTCCTCTAATACATTGTAGGTAAGCTCTTTTGCTCAGAATTAGGTATGACCAAAAATGCGAATAGGGGAAAGCACCCCTCGAGACTGAATTAGGAGGAAGAATGTGGATTCTTGTCCTTGAATATGAATGAAAACCACATCGCTTAAGATGTTTAAATTAATAATATAATGGTAAAGGATGTTATGTTATTCACTAGAAAGAGAGAAAATTATTTTAAAGGTCTTATTGGAAAGACGTACAGAAGGATGACTTAAGCAGACCAGCAAATTTATAAAGGTAAAAATTGAATTCTTTAGCAGGGGCACATTTCTTTAGCGCATGCTCATTTGGAAAATACATACCCTAATTCTGCTTAACCCTGGAGAGCCCGTACATGTAGTCAAATGACTCTCTTTTCCCCTTGCAGCCAGTGAACATACTTCAGGAAAAATACTTTTTCAGCATACCCAGCAACTTGGCATTTCTAAACTTCATTGTATGTGCCGTAATCCAAAGGGTACGTAAGTACCCTTGAACTTGCTCTCACCGCTTTGCCTTCTGTTAGCTTATGTGTTTGTTTAGGCACCTACTCTGTGCTCTGACTGACCAGATACTAACCACTCATTTCAGGGTCCCTGCTCTGGTATTGGTAGGTATAAGCATCTTCTCGCTGATGAGGAAACATAGCTTCAAGAAGGAATGGTCTTTTGAAGTTAACACGTGCGTCCACTAGAATTAGATTTCTTAACTATTTTCCCAGGTCTGCAGGACAAAGATGATATGAATTATGGAAGTAACTTGCAAGCATCTGAAGGGAACTCTGACATTAATTTCTTGCCCTTACAGGGCAGTTTCCCTGAGTAGGAATCTCTAGAGTAATGGGGTGCAGGAAAGGCTACCTCAAATATGGCACCTTTGCCCACTGAAGGAAATTAAGAAAAGTTTGGATATAGTGAGGTCTCTCTTGTGAACATCTCTCTTGAAGACCCTCATGTCTTGCTCCAATCCAGACGGAGGGGGTGGTACACAGAGGTCCAAAGAATCTGAATAGACCTTCCCCCACCCAAGTTTATAAGCATTACATCCTCCACACACTGTTTTTTTTTTTTTTTTTTTTTGAGATAGGGTCTCACTCTAGCCCAGGCTGACCTGAACTCACTCTGTAGTCTCAGGCTGGCCTGGAATTTACAGCAATCCTCCTAGTTCTGCCTCCGGAGTGCTGGGGTTAAAGGTGTGTGCCACCATGCCTGGCTACAAGGTAGGAGTGTGTGTGTGTGTGTGTGTGTGTGTGTGTGTGTGTGTGGTCCTATCCTTTTGTTCAATCACACTTCCACACAATTGTCTATTCTTCACAGAATCTAAATGTAAAATACATAGTGTCCCCTGGCCATTGAGTATGCATTTCTGAGGATTTCCGTGTCATGTAAAAATGTGATGTTTTTATGCCTTACTCTTGTTACCAAAGGGTCAACCACGAGTCTTATCATAAGTGAGGAACAGATTTTAATTTTTATCCCTTATAAACATGTGAAAAATAAAGCTGGGTATGGTGGTGCGCCCTTTAATTTCAGCACTAGGGAGACAGAGGTAGGAGGACTGCTGTGAGTTCGAGGCCAACCTGGAACTACAGAGTGAGTTCCAGGTCAGCCAGGGCTAGAGTGAGACCCTACCTCAAAAAAAAAAAAAAGTGAAAATAGTCAAAGTGGATTCTTCTTCACTCTTAAAGTCTCAGGTGGCAAAACTCCCTACAGCAGGGAGCCTTGGGAGATTTGAAATCCCCTCCAGAGAGAAGTGTGGGGTCACAAAGAAGTATTTACAACACAGAAATATGCTCTATAGTCAGAACAGCATTCGAAGGACGACTTTATTATTTTATTTTTTAATTTGTATTGACAAATTGCATCCACAAAAACAATATACTACGATCATCATCCTTGCCACGGCCCTCCCTTAATCTCCCCCAAATCCCCTCCATTGAGTCCCTTCTTCTTCCCAACTCCTCCTGCTTCTATTTTCATGTCACTGTTTCAAATTTTTATGTATTTGCAAGCAGAGAGAGAGAGAGAGAGAGAGAGAGAGAGAGAGACAGACAGAGCACATGAGGGCCTCCAGCTGCAGCAATCAAACTCCAGATGAATGAGCCGTTGTGCATCTGGCTTTATGTGGGCACTGAGGATTCAAACCTGGGTCATTAGGCTTTGTAGGTAAGAGCCTTAACAGCTGAACCATCTCTCCAGCCCTGATGTCAATGTTTCCCCCTCCTATTATGCAGTCTTGTGTAGGTCATCAGTCACTGTGAGGTCATGAGTGACATGACCACTTTGTGTCTGGAAGACAGTATTACAAAGCACTCCTCCCCTTCTTTTGGCTCTTACTTTCTATCTGCCAGCTCAGGGCAAATGTTTTCTTTTAAAAAATATTTATTCACTTATTTTTATTGAGAGAGAGAGAGAGAGAGAGAGAGAGAGAGAGAGAGAGAGAGAGAGAGAATGGACATGGATTGGACACGGACATGCCAGGGCCTCTTGCCACTGCAAATAAATTCCCAAGCATGCCCCACTTTGGACATCTGGTTTTTCATGGATGCTGGCGAAATGAACCCCCGTTATCAGGCTTTGTAAGCAAGTGTCTTTACCCACTAAGCCATCTCTCCAGGCCAGGACTACTTTTTTCATTATATACGTTTCAGAAAGTTGAATTTGGGAAAATTTTGTAGCTGGTGGATGTTGGGTTCCACTATGTTATCTAGAACCATCTAGAACCCTGCTCTGGCTGCACGGTGGCTGTAGCCCTTGGGCAAGTTGCTAATCAATGAGGCTCTGCAGGCTGCAAGACAAGCTGATTTGAATAGTTGACTTCTATGCTGTTTGTTTATAATGATAAATTGGAATATCACCAGATCACGTCCATTTTCTCTTGTAGATCTACGATGACATCTTTAAGTTCCAAAGAAATAAAGTTCTGCTGTGTACACAAACACATATCCTATCTGTTTTATCTGATGAATATAACTGCAACATTCATATCTTTCTTACAACTATGGTGAAATATTTAAATTGTAATTCTCTAACACATAATTATATATTTTAATTATATAACGGTGATTGGGTCTCAGTTATGCGACCTCAGATTATGACACCTTGGCCTCTTGAATATTTGAAGCTGAAGGACTTTGAGGAGAATCACAGAAGATCATTTTCACCTTCCTGTTTCTTCCCCCAGTCCTGAGGTGAATTATAGGATTTGTATGTGATTTCACAAGCGATGCCCTCCCTTATCATGGTTTGCTCCAGGTGTCCCCCACAAACAAATGAATGTGTTCTCAAGTGATCGATCCTCAGCTGATGGCAGTTTGGGTTTTACAACATCGATGAAGCTGTGTTGTTGGGGGTGGTCTTATAGGGGTTATAAGTCAGCTTCCCCTTGCCAGTGTTTGGCACACCTTCCTGCCGCTGTTTCCAGTGCTGTGGCGGAGGTGATGTCCAGCCCTCTGCTCATGCCATTGTTTTCCCTGCCAGGATGGATTCTCCCCTCGAGTCCATAAGCCAATTAAACCCATTCCTCCACAAGCTGCTTTTGCTTGGGTTCTTTCTGCGCAGCAACTAGAAAGCTGACCATAATATCCCTATAACTAAAAAAGAGAATGTCCTTATCTCTGAAGACTCAGAGACTCAGAGAAGAGTCTAAAGAAACAGATCTTTCAAAATCCCTATAGTTCATTCTCTTTAAATCGTATCACCTTTATCTGTCCATATTTCTTGACAGCTCTCCACTTTTTCATCACACACGGCATAAGAATTACATAGGTTTATATATTTCCGTGGGTCTTCATTTACTTACAAAGGCTTCTGTGTCATGTACAATTTATATTGATAAATTAACAAAAATAAGGAAACACTTGATTTTGACAGAGGCCTTAACTCTGAACTTAGGATGTGTGAGGAAAATAGATCTCTTTTCTCACAATGGTGATATTACTTAGTTCTACAAAGCTGAGGTAGAGTCTAATTACATTGGTGCAATCTAAGGTCCTGTTCTAATCGCTTAAAATGTGTTCCATGTAACAGATTACGATAAACAATCCAAAAGAGTTAATTAAATCTACAAAAGTTCAGAAATTATAATAAAAATTAATGGGAAGTATTCTTTTAATCAATCCACACCAGCAAATCACTCTTTTATATAAAGTTAGATATGATGTAATGAGGTACTAAATCATGCTCCCCAAATTTCTGCAGAAGACATTTCCATATGGTCTGTAAAGTTTTATAACATATTCACAAATCATTGTGACAGGAACATGTGTTAATTTCTTAAAAGTCAATCTCATTTTCCAGATATAATTTTGATTTTATCTCCTTGTGCCTTAAAAGTTAAAAACCTCCTGCTTTCTCAGAAAACCCAAACCAGACACAAATTAATTAAACAAATGAACTACATAGTTCTCGTGTAGTTAAGGTGAGTGTTTTATACTTACAGTAAAGCCTACAATTTGAATCTATTTTACTCTTTCTCTTATGGTACTTACCATCGTGTGAGTGTTTTGCATATTTATTTGTTATTTTGTCTTTAATTCTCAAGTACAAAGAAAGTTGTTCAAGAAAACACACTGTTCAGGTATTCCAAGCTGGACGGGATATAAATGAGGAAATGAGCCGTTAGGAAATTGTTGAAAGGGTGAGGGAACAGATCTGTTTACTACCAGCTGTAAGCAAAGGGAAGCTTTAGAAACCACAGGAAACTCCTAGTTGTAATCACAGTTATGTGAATCACTAAGACCATAATTACAGAAACATCTTGACCTGTTAAGAATTCGCACGTTGGCTAAAGGCTCAGACACCTGGCTCCACATGAACAGCCTGTCTTCTTACTTTGGTGAGATAGTATCTAACCCAGATCCCTCTAAAAATGTGTTCTAGAAAATTGGCTTCTTTGGACTTCCAGCTTCTGGGGGAGAGATCAGGGACTAGAAGGTGTGGATGTTGCCATGTGGCTTACAGGTCATAGTGAAAGTTACACATGGGAAGGAGCCATGCTACCTTTTTAAAATACAGAAACATTTTAAAACACAGCTTCAACATCCATGGTGGCAAATATTATAAACAAAAATGAAAGCTCATTGATATCCTCAGAAATAATAAAAATATGGATGTGGTGACTTGGAAACTTGTGAATTACTTTTAATTTTTTCGAAGCTATCATTAAGAGCCTTTGTGGATTAGTTAACAGTTCTTTTTGTAATGTTTAATTAATTTATTTACTTGAGAGACAGAGAGAGTGAGTATGGGTGCACCAGGGCCTCTTACCACTGCAAACGAACTCTAGACACATGTGGCCCTTTTGTGCATCTGGTTTTACATGGGACTGGGGAATTGAACTCAGACGATCGGGCTTTGCATGTAAGTACCTTTAACCACTGAGTCCTTTCTCCAGCCCAACAGTGTTTACTCACTTAAAAATAATGGCAACAGAGGGCATGAGAGATGGCTTAGTGGTTAAGGCACTTACCTCCAGTGCCCAAGGCCCTGGGTTCAATTCCCCAATACCCACATAAGCCAGAAATACAAGGTGTCGGCCCTGGCACTCTCTCTCCCTTTCCCTCTTTCTCTCTCTGCTTGAAAATGAATGAATAAAATACTATAAAAAATAATAGCAATAGAGAGTTGTAAAGATGCTGATATAAAGGCACAAAATTTCAGGTGTATAGTAAGAATAAGCTCTAGAAACCTATTGTCTAACACAGTGACCACAGCTAATTAAAAGATATTGTATTCAAAATTGTTGAGCAGATGTTAAATGTTATCACCACACATCCACAGAAAAGGTAATTATTGAGGTAATACATGTTACTGATTCATTTATCCATTCTTTAAAGCACCCATTTCAAAATGTTCCATACATGATACATACATGTAATTTTGACAATTAAAAATAATAAAATCAGCCGGGCATGGTGGCGCATACCTTTAATCCCAGTACTCGGGAGGCAGAGGTAGGAGGATCGCCATGAGTTCGAGGCCACCCTGAGACTACGTAGTGAATTCCAGGTCAGCCTGGACTAGAGCGAGACCCTACCTCGAAAAACAAAAACAAAAACAAATAATAATAATAATAATAATAATAAAATCATTATACATTAATATAAATAACATTTCTCATGAAGATGACTGTAATTTTTCAAAAAGAAATAGTGAGCAGAATGACTTTGTTTTATATGTTCAGTAATCTTTTTAATGTCATATATAATACATGAGAGCTTCACTTGGTACTAATAAAAAAATGACAATAAAAAATGCAATCGGTAACATGGAACAGTTGTATTTATTTATAAGTTGTAGTAAGAAAGCCAGAATAAGGCTAGGAGAGAGGGAAGCAGGGAGGGATGAGAATACAGAATGCAGGGGGTGGAAGGGTTTTGGGGGGGTACTGTTGTAAAGGAAGGTGGGAACTATGCAAAACTAATGATAGCATGAATCAGTATCACAAAACCTTCCTCTTGGTTGGCTAATTAAGACATATAACTTTCAATAAAAGGAGGGGGAAACTGTTTGGGCAGAAGTATTCTGCAGAAGATAAAACAAAATTTCACCCTCAAACCATGGGCTCTTGCTGGTAATTGCCAGTGTAATAAATGGATTATTCCCCTAAAGTGAGATTTTGGTTAGGGAGGCCCATAAGCCACCCAAAACAATGCAGGCATTACGAAAATACTTGGTTACCCACCATATCTAAATGGTAAGACACTATGCTGAAGACACCGAGAGATGGAAACCAGCTCCCTGCTGGCTGGCTCTAATGGTTCTGGAAAGTGCTATGTGAGCTTCTGGGGGGAAATGGTCACCAACAGCATGAACGAACAGGGGATGCTGCAAGCTATGAAGTCAACCCGCCAGGCTAGATGTAACACCTGTACAATAGTGGCACACAAGCTATGTGGGCATCAACTGCTCTCTGCTTGGATGTGTTACTGAGAACCAAGTTAGAAGCCTGTGGCTTGGAAGGTCATAGATCCAAGAAGAAAGCCTCCACTGTTCTTTGAAATGAGAGGGTATGTCCATCAAAAAGCCTTCTAAGTGTCTATGTTGATCCATGCTGTCCCCTCTAGGTTAGAGGACCTGCATTTACATTGGCAACTGCAACAGTTGCTTCCTCATTGCTGCGAAAGATACCCACCCAGAAGCAGGTTAGGAAGGCAAGGGGTTTACTTCAGGCTTATAGATTCCAGGGAAGCCTCATCCTGGCAGAAGAAGCTAGCAGGCTTCATCAGCATCCACATAGAAGAGAGAACAGCATGAGCTGACTTTCCACCCAGACACTGACTGGTACATGAATGACCCCACAGTGAATACAAATAACCCCACTGAGGTGGGCCCTCGGGGGAGTGGGGGTTAGAGAGAGGAGCAGAAGAGTATAGCCCAATGGAAATATGACCAATATACACTCTGTTCATATAGTAAAGTTCACAGTTAATGAAAATAAAATTAATAAAGAAGAAATACTATAGTAAACATTAGATTTCACTTTGAGTTAAAAAAGGGTAAAAATGCAGGTTGAGGATGCAGACTGCATGTCAAGAAACAAAGTTCCCATGGGAAAAGTTGTTCAACCAGTTCATCCAAACACAGCATTGGTGAAAGCAGGGCAGAAAAATAACTGCAGCCCATAGGCGATGTCCAACATGAACAGTCTCTTCTGGGCTCGGCTGACTTTCAGTATAAATGTTTCTACCTGCTAGAGCAAAATATGGAAACCTCTATGATTTCCATTTACACTAGTATTATACCCATATTTACAAATTGTAGAAGAGCCAATTCATATACAAAAACTCACATATAGCTGGATTCACCGTGCCTGGAGTATGAAAAGAATTTTCTCAAATCAAGTAAGATTCCTTTGACCTTGTTTGAAATAAGCATTCACTGAGGAAATAACTTGGGAGGAACATGTAAGTGAAAATGAACAAAAATAATGGCCAAGTCACCATTCAGCTGAAAAAATTTATTATTGGTTTTGAATCACCCTCTTAGTGATACTGCAACAGCAACCTGGACTTAGTTCATGGCATTCATCTACCTTATTGAGTCAATCCCTCATAATTTATTGTTTGATTTTGCATGTATTTTGTTTTATAAATGGAATTATGCTGAATTTAATCTATGCCTTGGTTTGTTCATTCAGTATGTTTACAGGATTTAATTGGAATGATGTGTAGTTGTAGGATATATATCCATCAAAATTCACTTCTCCATCTTACAATGGCTACTGGAGGTATTTCTGCTGTTCTTGCTATTATGAACGAGGCATATGTGCATGTTATTTATAGGTTTCCAGATACATGAGTGTAGCATTTCTGGGTTATAGAAAATCCTCAGCTTCTGTGTTATATACAGAAATTGACTTCTAAAATGGTTTTCTTTTCATTTGCAAAAGCATTTTACAAGTTCACATTTCTCCAAATTCCTACTTACTCAATATGTTGAAGACTTTTACCCGTCTGGAAACTATAAACAGTGCATAATTATTAATATTCTCATGATTGCAAATAAGTCAAATAGATCTTTTTTTGCTTGCGAGTCATGAATTCTTTAATGCGAAAGTGCAAATTCTAGCTTTTCTTTTGCCTTGTGCCTATGTTCAAATTTTCAGATTAGTTTCATACGCTACGAGATTCTAATTCTTTGTCAATGAGTTTACACTACAAATTTCAAAAATGCAATTAGTGTTTTTAGTATTATTATGTGGATAGTTTGGCCTTTGAAAACCTCCTGGAAATTTCTCAGAGACACCCGGGTTCACACTTTTGAACCACTGTATAAGCACATCGTGTGATGTGACTGATGTGTGGAAGATATTTTCAGAGTAAGTTAATAAGAAGACTTTATTATTATGTCACACCTTGTAGAATACACACAAGGCCACAGTCTATATGTGCTTTCAAAGAAACCCTCTTCATAACGCTCATTCTTATTCCTCAGAATGTTGTGCTACTAGACACATAAAGCCACATTCAAGAAGTGACACAATTTCATTCTGACCAGTGTAAAGCATAATTTTAAACTGGTTGACATTAGTGTTTGATATTCCCAAGTTCTTGTCATGATATCAGTGAATTTTTACTAGACAGGACCTTCAAGATCACCATACCTACAAAACCAAAACTTGGCTTAGAGTTATGAAAATCTTGGTTTTCATGAAAATATATGTAACTGAGAGACTTTAAGTAGAATGTCAGAAGTGTTCAAAGTCATGAAGCCACATACATATAAATTTTACTTGAAGACTTCTGGGGTAATAAATTAAATCGTCACATGACATTGAAGACATGTTGTGTTATTATGTTATTCTTCCTTTTTCTTCTGAGTGACTTGCAGAGCTGTGGAAAGAGGGAGTCGTCATTCCACAGTGGTGGTGGTTTGAATGTAGAATGTCCTCCGCCCACGTGTTTGAACAGTTCATCTCCAGCTGGTGGTGCTGTTTGGGAAAGGCCTTGGGCTTGTTAGTCCAGCTTTGGTGTTCTGAAGCATTTCTACTTTCTCCGTGCTGATATGATGAAGTGATATGATATCAGATGTCTGCTCCTGCCATGCTTCCCAACCGTAAAACTTCCCCTCAAGTAAACCCTTTCCTTCCATCAGCTGTTTCTGGTTGGGTATTTTGTCCCATCAATGAGGTGGTAATGTTACAGCACCCATCACTGTGGGGTTTATCCATGCTGGGCCAGGGCCAGTAAAATGGGGGCAGGAAGAAAGGTGACCTCCTGTGATCCAAGGCTTTTCAAAGGCATTATGCTTGTCTTCCTGCCTCTCTTGTGATCCATCCTAAGAAGAATATATTCCAGGCAGTCATTGGTCCAAAGAGAATGAGGGTGCATACAGAACAAACTGGAATCCAATGTATTCCCTGCAACTAGAACAGATGCAAAGAATGAGGAAAGAGCACATACTGTTTTGTGGCCACTGAAATTTGGGATGATACGGATGAAACCCTGACTGACAGGTACATTGACCCATGTGAGAAGAAAACTGAAATGAACTTGGGATATGCAGGAATGACCTTGAGGTTAGCAGACAAGCAATAAGGGAACCATCATTGTAAGAGAGTGGAAAGACAATCACCTACTTAGGTAATGGGCAAGCACAATACAGAAAATATTCATGATAAGTTGTGCTTGAGGTGAGGCTTCTGAGGAAAAATGTCCATAGAATGAGCTGGTTCTTTTGATCTTCTTTTATAAGAATGTGATAAACACTGATCTACTTTTATAAGAATGTGATAAACACTGAAGATGTTGGAGTATGAACAAAGGAGAGCCCAGAAACTTGGGGACGTGTGGGATTGATAAAGGAAGCTGCTCCTTATCAAACAAAAAAATATACCATTAAGACACCACCTCAAAAACCCAACAACCCAGGCACTCATGGAAATATGAAATATTAATATGAAAATAGAACACCTCCAGAAAAACACAAAATCAAGACCTTAGGACTCATATTTATGCAGCAATTAAAGTAGTTTCCATGGGAGATTTCAGATGAAAAAGTGCTTCTACATAGACTGAGGCATGGTCCCCTGAAGCTATTCAGCCCAAAGGACTTAAGTTTACAGAATACCATGTCCAGCCCACAAAAAAAAAAAATGGTGGATTCGACATAGGCATATAGAATTGACTGGAATCAAATACGTGGAAAACTTTCAACACTTTTATGGTAGTTATATACTGGGAAAAGCACGGCCAGTCTTACTTGAAAGCAATTTAATAGAAAAAGACCTCATAGCCCCTGATAGTCCACAGGAAGATCCAGTTAGCTCACCTTCCCAGAAGGACATACTCCCCAGAGCCTCTTCCCCTTGGCCATGAAGAATGATGGACGAGGCCGTGTGTCCTGGTGAGTAGGTCCAAGAACAATGAGACCAATGTCTGGAGGGCTGCTCCCAGGGAAGACAAGTGGGTTCCATGGGAGAACTTCCCCTCACCTGGGAGCGTTCATTTATCCAGTGGACTGCAGGACTGCAGTAGACCAAGTGACTGCTTTGTGCTTCCTAATCGTGACCTTCCCAAACAGCAGTGCTTTCTGTGGTTAGCTTTTGCTTCTTCCATGGCTTTGTGCTCTGCAGTGGGGTGTGCATGGACTCGGGGGATGGGCAGGTAACTTGCTCTTTTGATTATAAGCCTCCTTATCAAGGGGAAGCAGCACCTGCACCTGGTGGGAATTGTGAGGTTCAGGCGTGGAACTTATTAGTGGGATGATGAATATTTTGGAAGTAGACAGATTTCTGCAGGTAGCTGGGAGTAGATGATTGTGGTTAAGAGGGAAGTCTATGGGCACTTGGATTACTTGTCTCCGTGGTCACTTGCCCTGCCATCACAGTTCACAGCAGACCAAGGACCTCGACACACTGGCTTAGTGGTCTGACAGGCTTCAGTCCACGGAAGGAGGGTGGCTCATAGCTATCTCAGGAAACATTGACTGCTTGCGTGCTTCTGATCTGATTGTCTATGAAGGGACAGACCCTGTGTTGTTGCTGGTTCCAGGGGAATGAGAAGACTCGAACTCACATTTTGTGGTCCAGGCCAGACAGTCCCAGCTAAGTCCCCATAGTCATGGCCAGCCACAGACCCATAAGGAGATAACAAACAACTCCACAAGCCCTGAGATTTTAAATCTCTCTCTCTGTCTCTCTCTCTCTGTCTGTCTCTGTCTCTCTCTCTCTGTGCATGTATAGTGGAAATATGTGCATGTACACTTGGCTCACCCTGTGTGCATGAAGGCAGAGGCTGGAGGAGAATGTCGGCTGTCATTCTCCACAGCTTTGCTTCTTCTGGAGTCTTTTGCTGAAGCCGGAGAGGCCGTGTTTTGGTTCAACAAGCGGACCAGTGAGCCCCAGAAATTCTCCAGTCTCCACCTTTCTCAGGACTGAGGGGACAAGCATGTATGGCTATGCTTGGCTTATGTATTTTTTTTAACATGGGTGCTGAGGCCTGAACTCAGGTCCTCATGCTTGGGAAGGAAGCAAGTACTCTTGCTCACTGAACCATCTCCCCAGCATAGTTATGAAAATTTTGAGGTTGTTTATTATAAAGAAGCAAAACACAACAAAAAAGGAAAAAATTCCCCAAACAGATGACTACAGAGCAAAGTATAAACTTCCCAGAACTTTTTCAGATAACACATAAGATTTCTAGGAAATTCATATTCTTGAGAGGTCACTTGAGACTACATTTCCTGTTTTTACAGGCTACGGGCCACTTCCATGCCTGTCCAGAGACTTCTCTGGAAAACATTGTCTAGAGAAGAGCCTGAACTTCATGCTGGCCCAACCACCACTTAGCCATTACCAGCTATGGGATCATGGGAAAGTCACACCATCTTTTTGGCCTATAATATTCCTTCTTTAAAACTGTAGCCTGTCTCCCACCTGCTAAGATCACCAAGATTGTTGAGAACAGAGGCGAGGAGTCAGTGGAAATGAAAACAGTTTAAACACGGTGCTGGGCTAAGTGACTGGAGAGCAGTTGTTATGACAAGGTCTCTGCCAGACTTCATGTGTGTGAATCCTCCAGGGATGTGGTTCCTTGCTGCCACAGGAGGCTGGCTCCACACTCATTCCTCCTTCTGTAGCTCTGGATGGTTCTTCGCCAACTTTGTTTTCTTTGGTTTGGCCCCAGTAATATTTTATCCATCCTCATTTCAAAAAACCTGATCCAACTCAGCTACTTGAATTTTCTCAGGACAGAAGTGGCTCAAAGTGTCAGCATAACATTTCCATTTTAACTGGAACTCATTATGATCAAACCCAAGAAATGTCTAGTGGTAAAAATTTGAGACCCAGGTAGAGTTCTCTATAAAATCCTGCTCAGCATACAGATTATCCTAATGTGTGTGAAGAAAGTTCTACACTTCCAGTGGGAAAAGAGCTCAGGCAGAATCATAAAGCCCTTTCTTATCACTATAAAATGAATATTGGAGTTGTTATAGATATTGGGAACTATATTTGTTAGTTTATTAAGTTATTATTGGTCTAAAAATAGCCCTCATCTGTCCATAGATGTGACAAAGACTTGCAGAATCTAAATTAACATGGAGTTAACTGTCCCCATAGCTTTTTTTATATGTGAAAACGTGGAGGTTATGCACTTTTTCTGAATTGAGCAAGGCCAGGAGATGAGGTTTTACCTGACTACATCTAGCAAATGCTTTCTCAAAAGGAAAACAATCGTTAAAGCTCAGATAAACATCTTAAAACTTACCGAAGTTAGCTGGGCATGGTGATGCATGCCTTTAATCCCAGCACTCAGAAGGCAGAGGTAGGTGGATTGCCTGGGACTACAGAGTGAGTTCTAGGTCAGCCTGGGCTAAAATGAGACCCTACCTCAAAACAAAACAAAATAAAATAACAACCAAAAACTTCAACAAAGTTGTTTCAGGAAAAATGTTCTCTAAAATGAAGATAATCTAAAACACTATAATTTGAGATTAATACTTAAATTAAAACTCTTTGGGGCTGAAGAGATGGTTCAGCGGTTAAGGCACTTGCCTCCAGTGCCTAAGGCCCCGGGTTCAATTCCTCAGGACCCACATAAGCCAGACCCACAAGGTGGTGACCCTGGTTCTCTCTCTCTCTCTCTCTCTCTCTCTCTCTCTCTCTCTCTCTCTCTCTTTCTGTGTCTCTCTGCTTGAAAATGAATAAATAAAATATAAAAAACTCTGTCATTTCAAAAGTTGTACAAATAAATGTGACGATGTAGATGAGGTTGACAAATGTCTTCCACGGTTTAAAAACATTTATATTCAAGCATACAAAAATATTGTCTCTTTTAAGGATTCATGGACACATGAAAGTTCCTCTCAACTTTGTTTTAAAGGTGGTTTATTTTGAAAACTGGAAGAAACTGAACAGAGTCAATGGACAGAGACATTAGCTAGTATGGGAAATGCAAATTAAATGTACTGATTTCTGAGTCGAAAGAATAAGTTAACCACACCCATTATCTGAAAACATGAAGAGACACGAATCAGAGAACTGGAGAAAGGGGGCGTGAGGAGACACGCATGTCATCACTAGAGAGGATGCATTATGAGCTGAGGGCAGCCTAGATGACAACGTAAGATGAGAGAGAGAGAGAGAGAGAGAGAGAGAGAGAGAGAGAGAGAGAGAGAAAGAGAAAGAGAGAGATAAGAAGAAAGAAGAGGAGGAGAAGAGAAAGGGAGGAGAGAGAGAATGACAAAGAACTGGAGGAGACAGCAAAGCTTTTTAAATAAATCTTTATTATCCATAATTAGATACACTGTA
>PVHP010012734.1:0-42349 GCA_004024765.1 Zapus hudsonius
TTAATGGAGAGCCTTTGCTTGAAGGGGGGGAAGGAAGCGAGGGGCCCCGAGCACTAGAAGTCAGCTGTTTATATAGGGAAAGGGACACGGATCGTCCCATGATTGGCTGGCTCCTGCTTGCCACCTCCAGGCGCCACGGGATTGGCTAGGGACAGTTTCTCAAAGCATTGCCTAAGGTGGAGTTGTTTCCCACTTAGCTGCAAGAGAGAGGGCGCCATCCTGCCATGGCGATGTCCCGGCTCCCTGCATATATATTTATTGCCAGGTGTGGTGGCGCACACCTTTAATCCCAGCACTTGGGAGGCAGAGGTAGGAGAATTGCCTGAATTTGAGGCCACTCTGAGACTGCATAGTGAATTCTAGATCAGCTGAGCTAGAGTGAAACCCTACCTCGAAAAACATGTATATATATGAATGAGAGAGAACAAGAATGATGAATGAAAGAATGGGCATGGCAGGGCCTCTTGCCACTGCAAATGATGCTAGATGCATGCACTACTTTGTGCAGCTGGCTTTATATAGGCACTGGGGGATCGGACCCAGGCTGTCAGACTTTGCAAGCAAGTGTCTTTAACCTCTGAGTCACCTTTCCTGTCCTGTTGTTTTAATTTTTTTTTGTGTGTGTGTGTATGGGGTGGGGGGGCATGCATGTTTGTATGTGTGTGGGCACGTGTGTGGATGGTTAGAGGTCAATGTCAGGTATCTTCCTTAATCACTTTTTTAAAAAATATTTTATTTATTTATTTTTTATTTATTCATTTTCAAGCAGAGAGAGAGAGACAGAGAGACAGAGAGTGCATCAGAGCCACCACCTTGTGGGTCTGGCATATGTGGGTCCTGGGGAATTGAACCCGGGGCCTTAGGCACTGGAGGCAAGTGCCTTAACCGCTGAGCCATCTCTCCAGCCCCTTAATCACTTTTTATCTTTTGAGAATTGGGTCTCTCACTGAACTTGGGGTTCACCAATTTGATAAACAGAACTGACCAGTGAGCCCCAGAAATCCATGCTTGGGATCCAAAGTTACCTTTTTGCTTGTGTGGCAGACAAGTACTTTACCAAATGAACTGCCTTGATTGAGTTAATTACATGAGTTTAGTGGGCTTGCAGACTGAGAGAGCTGTAATTGAGCTCTTCTAGTGGATTTGGTGCTTAGATGGACGTGGTTGGGAAAAATGATTTTGTTAAGAGGAGCTTGGGGTGGCAGAGAGAAGTTGTTATGTGCAAAGTGGACTTAGCCACGGCAAGATGGGTAGGAAAATTAAGGGCAGCCCTGAGGTCAGATAAAGAAAAAAACAAAAACTTACTCTAGGAAAAGTTCGGTACTGTATCTTGCCCAGCCAAACTCATTGAAGTCATTTTCATGTGTCTCCTTAATGACACAATAGTGAATTCAATTCTCTATTTTAACATTTCATTTGAGGATATCCCATTTAAAAATGTAAACTTAAAGATAACTTAATTGCTTATGATTTTCTAACAAATGCATGGAACTTCGAACAGTTTTATATTCAGATTTACTAATTTAAATTTAAGTGAAATTGATTAGCTTATCGTGGGCATAATTATCATGGAAAATAATTATATAAGAACAACTATTGTGTCTACAAGGAGATCCAAGTACATCAGTCTTTTGTGGAATTTCAGGTATGCATTTTTTTCCTTACATGTTTAGTTGATCAGTCCCTGTTTTTAGTTGGAAGCTTTCAATGAACAGAGATTGTATAATATTTACCTGTATGATCTTTACCTGACCCACAATTCTCTATGAATCTATTAAATTACATGAAAAAAATGCATTCAGGAAGACTGATGATGAGGCAGAAAAAGCAAACCAGGGCTAACTGGCAGACTTTACTTTTATTTCTCCAAGAGGGAGCCAGGATTATGGACATGTTTTAATGCGTTAGCCTTGTGTCACCTTGTTGGAAAATATTGTGGGCATTGTACATAGGACATTGAAATCTTGTGAACTCTCACCATTATAAACCTTTTTTTTTTTAAGTCTCTTGCCCCAGACAATGAGACAGAGACTCACTGTGCTGCCCAGGCTTGCCTCAAACTAAGTCTAGATCCCCCTGCCTCACACCACCATGTCTGGCTAAATTGTTCATTCTTGAGCAAAGCTGAAGTTTACTGAGATTTCATTTAGTTCTATATATTATTTCATATATTGCTCTTAACTTCATAATTTGTTAGTTGCCATCAAATACATACAAAATGGATTGATTTGAGTATATATATATATATGTGCATACACACACACACACACACACACACACACACATATATATATATATATATATATATATATATATATATATATATATATATATATATATATACTATTGTGGTTTGAATTAGGTGTTCCTCATAAACTTATGTGTTCTGAATGTTGGGTCCCTATCTGCTGGCAGTGTGGAAATTTGAGCCTCCTGGAGGCAGTGTATTGTTGGTGGTGGGTATTATAGCCAACTTCCCCTTGCCAGTGTTTGGCACACTCTCCTGCTGCTATTGTCATCTGATGTTGGCCAGAAGGTGATGTCCTGCTCATGCCACCTTCTCCCCTGCCATCATGGAGTCTTAAGCCAAAATAAACCCTTTCTTTCCACAGGCTGCTTCTGGTTGGATGTTTGTCACAGCAGCAAGAAAGCCAACTAGCTACAACACATACCATTGCTTTTTTATTTTTAAATAAATAATCTATTTTTTAATTTATTTGAAAGAGAGAGGGGGGAATGGGATGGGTGCACTAAGGCCTCCTGCCACCACAAATAAACTCCACATGTATACGCCACTTTGTGTATCTGGCTTTATGTGGGCACCAGGGAATTGAACCTGGGAATGCAGGCCTTGGTAGCTAGCACGTTTAAATGCTGGACTACTTCCCAGCCCTACATACCATTTCTAAATGCAGTAGTGCAAAAACCATTTATACATTATGGCACTAATAACGTATAGTTCTTGAAATGCTATGGCATTCAGCCATTTTTATTAAAGACTATTGTCCTCTCTTGTAACATTAAGCTTACTGTGTAGTCATGGAAATGTCTGTTTCAATACAGTTCTGAAACCTTATCTGGTATCATTTGAAGAATTTAATAAGAAAATAGAAAAAAGAAATGCCTGGGTCTTACCTAGTATGGATTCAGGGAATAAGTACATGATTAGAAAATGATTTTGAATACATTTTATTTTACTTATTTTTTTTTAAAACGGTGTTTCTTATAGCTCAGGATATTCTCAAACTCACTATGTACCCTAAGCTGGTCTTAAACTGATCCTCCTGCCTCCATATCCCAGTCCCTCTCAATTTACATGGAGGAATTTATACAAGCAGTGATAATGATAATATATGTAGAACTGAGATCAGATGCAGATTCAAAGTAGGTTTTGTTTTGTTTTGTCTTTTGAGATAACGTCTCACTCTAGCCCGGGCTGACTTGAATTTCACGCTAGTTTCAGGCTGGCCTTGAACTCATACGATTCTCCTACCACTGCTTCCTAAGTGCTGAGATTTTTTTTTTCTTTGAAAAACAGAGTCTCTTGTGGCCCACACTGGCCTCAAACTTGTGATGTAGCAGAGGATGACCTTTAACTATCCAGATAAATGCACAAAGAGAAAAATAAATGGAAAAAAAAAACCCCGAATGAAACTTGAGTGACTTGGGACAATAGCATGTGCTTTAACTGGTGATTTTACCTCAGGGGATCAAGTTAGCAGATAAAAACTTGAAAAAAATACTGGCTGAAAAACTGAAGTTTGCTGAGAACGAATAGAGGTTGCAAAAGCCCAACAAGTTCTGATGTAGTGATCCTGGGGTAAGCACATTTTTCATATGGCACAGAAAGGATGATTTATAATAAAAATGAATAAATTGGGCATTGGCAGAATTAAAAAACATCCCCTCAAATCTCCTTAAAAAAAGACAAACTAGATTGGGTGTGGTGAACATGTCTCTAATCCCAGCTCTTGGAGGTGGAGACAGGAGGATCAACAGTTCAAGGCCAGCCTGGGACACATGAGACCCTGTCTCAAAAAGCAGAAAACCTGGCTAGAGAGATGGCTTAGTGGTTATAACACTTGCCAGCAGACCCTGATGACCTGAGTTCGATTCCCCAGTACCCATGTAGAGCCAGATGAAAAGAGTGGCTCATGTATCTGGAGTATGTTTACAGTGGCTGGAAGCCCTGGTGTGCCTACTCTCTGTGTCTGTCTCGCTCCTCTCTCTCTCTCTCTCTCTCTCTCTCTCTCTCTCTCTCTCTCTCTCTCTGCTTGTAAATAAATTTAAAAAACTTTAAAGCAAAAACCATGTGCCACTTTGTGCATCTGGCTTTATGTGGGTACTGGGGAATCAAACTTGGGTCATTAGGCTTTGAAGGCAAGTGCCTCAACCACTGAGCTGTCTCTCCAGCCCTAGAATAAACTCATCTTTGAAATAATAATAGCAACAAAAAGGCTTTGGAACCCATAACCTTTCTTGAGGATTGAACCCAGGGCTTTGTGAATATTAGGCAAGTACTATAGCATTGAGCTATATTCCCAGCTCAACTTTATTCTTTTTTTTTTTTTGCTTTCATTTTGGTTTTTGAAAAACTTTTATTGAAAACATCTATACATATAGGCAATATACCATGATCATAATCCCCTCCCACCACCTTCTCTTTTCCCCCTTCCCTATACCCTCTCTAGCGAATCTCTTTTTTCAGCTAGTCTCTCTTCTACTTTGCATCTGGAAGATTACAAAGTCCTCCTTCCCTTCTTTGGGCTCTTACATTCTTTCAGCTACCTCTTCTGCAATGGTCTGTGAGCCTTGGAGAGTGTGATAGAGATGCCTCACTTAGTACTGAACACACCACTGTCACTTCTCAGTACTTTGGTGTGAGTTTTGAGTCACCCCCATGGTCACCACCATCTGAAAAGAGAAGCTTCTCTTATCAAAAGTGAGTAGTATTAATATATAAGCATAAACACAAGTATTTAGAGGGCAGTTTGGTGACCATAGTATATCCATTTATCCAGATAACAGTAATAGTTTTCCCCCTAGGGCTTCTGACCTCCCAAGCCATAGACTTTTCATTAGATTTTCAGTACCAGGCAGGAATTCCCTTCCATGGAGTAGGACTCAACTCCAATCAGAGTTCTATCCATGTTAAGAAATGAAGTATTATATGTTCAGTGTTTTATGTGTGTTTTTGTATATAACTTAGATACGTACAGTATATATACCATGCATTTTATGGAAAATAGAAGTTTATCATGCTGGTGGGAACTCAATTGATAAGGACCTTGAAGAATAGTCTTGCAGAGCACGTAGAGTTCGTGCTGCTTTTGTTATAATAAATCATCCATAAACTTAACGGCTTAGGACAGTGATTTATTTCTACTCACTCTGTGAGCTATCTCTTGTCCCCTCTGCTGCCTTTCCCTGGGCTGATTAATATGGCTGCATCTACCCAGAAGGTGGGCTAGCTGAAGTTTCAAGGTGGCTTCCCTTTAATGCCAGTTCAGATCTCTGCCATGTGACCTCTGACCTCTGACCTGCCAAGTAGTCTTGGATCGACTTTGTGATGGTTAGGTATTGTTGTCAACTTGACCTTTTAGTAATCTTGGGTGGGTCTCTGAGGATGTTTACAGGAAGGCAGCCTCTCAGTAAAGGACAGGATGTAAGGAAGCTCAGCAAAGCTAGAAATTAATATCCCTTCTGTTGTAGTCAGCTTACCCTGTTGCTGCACAGAAAGAACCCAAGTAAAAACGGTTTGAGGAGGAATGGGTTTATTTGGCTTACGGTCTCGAGGGAAGACTCCATCATGGCAGGGAAAAAGATGGCATGAGCAGAGGGGTGGACATCACCTCTGCCACAGCACTGCAAACAGTGCCAGGAAGGTGTGCCAAACACTAGCAAGTGGAAGCTGGTTTATAACCCCCATAAGCCTGCCCCTGACAATACAACTCTAGTGAGGTTTTAATTACTGAGCTGCCATCAGCTCAGCATTGATCACTGAGAACACATTCATTTGTTTGTGGGGGACACCTGGATCAAACCATGACACCTTCCTATGTGGGTAGTGCAGGGGAAATTCTGGAGATTCAGGAAGCCATTAAGTCTGGGATAGGGTTGTAAGACCTCCACCCTAAGGCTATATAAAGGGGAAGGAAATTTCTCTCCCTTGGGCCCCTGCTTGTTTTGTTAGTGTGTGTGGTATTGGTGATGGGTTTCTCTGCTTGGACCTGTGAAAAGGGGGCCAGCCTCTTTCACCATTATGGAACTTCCCCTGGATCTGAAGCTTTAGTAAATCCTTTCCTCACATAAACTGTGCCTGGTTCGGAGATTTCATCCCAGTGGTGTGTGCTGACTGCGACAGGCTTTATTACTGGTGGTCTGAGGGCACTAATTTAAGAAACAAGTGGAAGTTGTAAGGCTGAACTTGAGTGGTGTGACTTCTGTGTGTTTTCTTGGTCAAGCTACTTGGGAGGTTGAAGAGAAAGGATTTATTTTTTTAAATATTTTATTTATTTCTTTATTTTATTTATTCATTTTTAAGCAGAGAGAGAGAGAGAGAGAGAGAGAGAGAGAGAGAGAGAGAGAGAGAGAGAGCGCGAGAGCGCACAGGGTCACCACCTAGGGCCTAAGGCACTGGAGGCAAGTGCCTTAACCGCTGAGCCATTTCTCCAGCCCAGAAAGGATTTCTTGAGACTAGAAGTTCGAGCAAGACAGTGAGTTCCTGGGTAAAAAGAGACAAAGAAGGGCTGGGCATAGTGGCACATGCCTTTAATTCTAACACTTGGGAGGCAGAGGTAGGAGGATCACCATGAGTTCAAGGCCACTTCGGACTACATAGTGAATTCCAGGTTAGCCTGGGCTCTTAGAACCAGACCCTACCTTGAAAAACCAAAAAAAGAGAAAGAGGGAGAGAAGGAAGAAGGGAAGGGGCCAGGATCCCAGTATACCCTTCAAGGGCATTCCCCCAGTGACCTGACTTCCTTCCACTAGGTCACACCCCCTCAAAGGTTCTGTAGCCTTCCAGAAGATCAAGCCTTTATAACACAGATGTGTGGGGACATTTCAGATCCTAAATATAGCAAAATTATACTTTTACACCATCTAAATGCTATAACTTTAAATGTATTGTTTTATTTTCTATTACAGCTTCACTCTTGATTTCCATAGACCTATCTGCTAACAAACATGACTGAATTCTGGCTTATATCTGCTCCTGGGGAGAAAACCTGTCAGCAAACATGGGAGAAACTGTATGCGGCAACTACAAAGAACAATAATCTTGCTGCTACTTCCAAGTTCAACATTCCTGACTTAAAGGTGAAGTTGTACTGTGCAAAAGACTGTATGAGTTTGTTGTCTGAGGTACCTGATGAGTTCACTTTTGATAGATCTGAGATTCCCAGGTTATCTCTAGCCATTGGCATAATTTAAAATGGATCTTGTTCTTTGATAGGTTAAATTACTAAACAAAATTACTTTTTCTTCTGTATGTTTTGTACTTTTCTAAATTATAAGAAATATTATGAAAATCTGTATTGCATTCATAAAATGGGATTTTCAGGTGTAAAAATCAGTATATATTTTTAAATTTTAGTTAATTTTGTTATTAAGTTCATGTTCTGCTGATACTTAAAATGTGTTACGATAGTACCTACTTACGCATACTTGACAAATCTAACTTGTTATTTAATCCAGTTTATTAAACATTTATTAAAGCCCATTTAGCAGCTGTAATGTATAGTAGGTTGCCAATAATCATTTAAGTAGACTTTTGTAAAGAATGGAAAAGTGATATTTACAGTTCACTACTTAACTAAATGAGCCAATCAACTATGAAAGAACAATTTATATACAGTCCTGAGTCATGGAGCCCATGTTGGCCCTAATCATGTGTAGCATTCATTTAGGAAAATGTCAAAAACACGATCATTGGCATACAGTTTCACATACAAATTCAACCACAGACCCTTTGATGTACAGCCATGAGCTTTCTGTATAAGAGCCTGTGTTATAAAGCAGGACTTCCCATGGTCCATTGTCATTGGACAGAAGCTCCAGCCTGCTTAATAAGTGATGTCTTCATGTCCTAAGCAATGCTTGTAATTGTGAATTAGAGAATTTAATGTATATGTAAATGCATTTAAATGTCTTTTTATTTTATATTATGAAATAAAATGTGGAGAGTGAGATTTGTGAGCTGTTTGAATAAGGATATATCTTTGTTTAAGAAAGTGGTGGAAGCTGGGTGTGGTGATGCACCCCTTTAATCCCAGCATTTGGGAGGCAGAGGTAGGAGGATTGCTGTGAGTTCTAGGTCAGTCTGGGACTAGAGTGAGTTCCAGGTCAGCCTGCGCTCCAGTAAGACCCTGTCTTGAAAAACTAAAACAAACAAACAACCCTAAACAACAACAACAGCAATAACAAGAAGTGGTGGAGGGCTGGAGAAATGGCTCAGCGGTTAAGGCACTTGCCTCCAGTGCCTAAGGCCCCAGGTTCAATTCCCCAGGTCCCACATAAGCCAGACCCACAAGGTGGTGGCCCTGGTGCGCTCTCTCTGTCTCTCTCTCTCTCTCTGCTTGAAATGAATAAATAAAGAAATAAATAAAATATTTAAAAAATATTAAAAAAAAAAAGAAGTGGTGGAGTAGGGATGGAAGATCAGGGTTGGTGGTGGCATATCCCTGTACTCTTAGCACTTTGGAGGCAGAGGTAGGAGGAACAGGAGTTCAAGGCCAGTCTCGGCTACATAGCAAGAACTGTTTTAAAATGATTCAGTCCTCTGTGGGGGTGTGTGGGGGGGAGCAATGAAAAGTAAATAATAAGTTGAATTTCCCTTCTAGGTTGGCACATTGGATGTCTTGGTTGGCTTGTCGGATGAACTTGCTAAACTGGATGCATTTGTAGAAGGGTAATGTACTTGCACTTGCATGCGTGGGATTGTGTTATCAGCCACCTGGAAATCCTCTTTATTATTCTGTGTGTACTCTGCTTGATGGATGGAATGATTTTAGGGAATGATGATGTTTTTTCTTTGAAAATCAATTTTATGATGGTACATTTTATATACACTATTGAGACAAACTGGCCTCAGACTTGATATGTAGATGAGTATGACCTTGAACACCTGATCCTCTTAACTCATCCTCCTGAATGCTGGGATTAAAGGCATCAGCTACCATGCCTGACCAGTTCACCTATTTAAGTGCATCCTTCAGGCATTTTAAATATATTTACAGAGATGTGCTGTCATCTTCCCTATTTTAGGATGCTCTTCCCATTAGTAGTAGTGTCTGTGGCCTATAATAGCTTTTTTTTTTTTTTTTTTTAACTACCTTGGTCTTATTTCTTTTTTCTTTTTTGCTTTGTTTTGAGACAAGGTCTTTTCACCATAGCTCAGACTGGCTTCAAAGTTATGATCTTTCCTCCATCCTTTTGAGTGCTGTGATTTATAAACATTTGTCACCATGCCCAATTCCTTATATTATCAAATAAAATTCCATTGTTTTTCATTATTATCAAATAATTTATTATACATTATGCCTTATTAATCCACTCAATTGGTGGTATTCAGTTTATTTCTATTTTTGGTTTATACTAATAGATATTTGTGTGCTCGAGGTTTCCTTTCTCTTGAATATGTCCTTGGGGGTGGAATTGCTTATTTCCTTTTTAAAGAATTCTAGTTTTGACAGTGGCTGCACCATTTCATATTTTTACCATAAGTTGTTTTGGTTTGGGTTTTTTTGAGACAAGGTCTCACTCTGGCTTCGGCTTACCTATAACTCATTTTTTTTTTTTTTTTGAGGTAGGGTCTCACTCTCACCAGGCTGACCTGGTGACCTGGAACTCACTCTGATTGTGTTTTATAAAACACAAAAGTTTGAATTTTTTGTGACTATATGTGTATTATACATGTAAAATGTGTAGTGTGCATGGTGTGTGTGTGTGTGTATGGTGTATGTACATATGTGTGCAGATGCACCTGACCCATGAACATGCTTGCATAGACCTGAGGAATACATTAGGTATCCTCTGTTGCTTATCTGAGTGTTATCCAGTGTCTCTCACTAATCCCAAACTGCCATTTCAGCTAGACTGGTTGACCTTTGAGCTCGTGGGATTCTCTGGTCTGGAGTCCCCACAGGGCTGGGATTGCAGGCAGCTAGCTTTTGTGTGAGTGCTGCGGGTTGAACTCAGGGTAAATCATGCCCTCTCTGGTCCTCATGCTTGTTTGGCAAGTGCTCTTGCCAACTGAGCTAGCTCCCTAGGCCCCAAATTTTTCATTTTAATTTTCAATTTTAAAAAAATATTTATTTGCAAGCAGGGAGAGACAGAAGAGAGAGAGACAGAGAGAATGGGTGTGCCAGGGCCTCCAAGTTGCTGCAAATGGACTGCAGATGCACGAGCTACCTTGTGCATCCCTAGGCTCTGCAGGCAAGCACCTCAACCGCTCCAGCCCTAAATTTCAATTTTGATGAAGTTCAGTATATCTACTTTTTCTTTTACTGCTTTTGTTTTGGTTTTTTTTTTGGGGGGGGTTCACAGCTAAAGAAAACATTGCCTAATCCAGATATGAGGTCTGTGTTTAAGTGTTTTAATAGCTTGACTTTTACATTGAGGGTTTTTTTTTTTTCAAGGTAGTCTCTCTAGTTCTGACTGACCTAGAATTCACTATGTAGTCGCAGGGTGGCTGGGATTAAAGGCATATGCCACCATGCCCAGCTCTTACATTGAGTTCTTTGATCTATTTTGAGTTAATTTTTTTATACATGGTGTAAGGCAGAGTTTCAACTTTTTTGTAAGTATGCTCTATATCCAGCCCAGTTTTATTCTTTTGCTTGTGGATATCTGGTTGTTCCAGTCTCACATGTTGAAAAGTCTGTTTCCCATTGAATTGTCAGAGTACTCTTGCTGCAGATCACATGAACATAAATGAGAGGTTTTATTTCTGGATTCTCAGTTCTACTCTGGTGACTTAGGTTTTTATCCTTTGACAGTACTATGTTATAGTTTTGTAGAAGTTTTGAAGTCAGAAAGGCTGAGTTCTCCAGTTTTAATTTTCTTTGCATGATTGGCCATTTTGGATTCTCTGCATTTTTTTTGTGTATTTTATAATCACGTGTCAAATCTTTGCAAAGAAATCAGGCTGTAATTTTGGTGGAGTTCTGTTGAATCTATGTATTGATTTGGATAGTATTGCCATCCAAACAGTATTGTTTTTGATCCATGAACATTGGTGTCATTCTATCTACATGAGGATGGTAGTGTGCTTTTGTCCTCTAAATTCTGTTGTGTTAGAAGAGCTTTTCTAGGCTACAGGTTTGTCACTTTTGAAATTCTACTTCAAAATGGGTGTTTGGCATAAGTTTTCTACATTTGGATTAATTGGTGATGTCAATCTAAAATCCCTTCAGTTCTCTGAATGCTGAGATTTGAACTTTTTATGGCTTATATAAATAGGTGAACTTTGTAAAATGCAGAAGTTTGGAGAATTTTAGAAATGTGCTTCTGATTGAAGCTTCCAGGAAATTGGTTTGAATAGAGGAGTGTTTTCTTGATGCAGTCTTCCTGTTGATGCTGTTAAGCTTTTCTGAACTTTCAGAACCACACAGGGGCCACTGCTATGGCAGTAAAAGTCAAGATCCAAGTTACAGAGTGAGATTTGTTTTTTTTTTTCTTTCTAAGACAGGGTTTCACAATGTAACTCTGACTAGCCTCTATTTCACAATGATTTTCCTGCTTCAGCCTTCTGAGTGCTGTGGTTATAGGCGTGCACCACCACCATGTCCAGTTTGAAAGATCTTTTCACATAACCACATGTAGTAAAGCAGTAAACAGACCTAATGTTGTCTTAGTGATCTTTAATATTGGAGGTAAAAAGGACCTATTGTAGAAGGTTTTTTCAAGAAAGAAAGAAAGAAAGAAAGAAAGAGAGAAAGAAAGAAAGAAAGAAAGAGAGAGAAAAGAAAAGAAAAGGAAAGGAAAGGAAAGAAAGAAAGGAGAAAAAGAGAAAGAATGAATATGGATGTGCCAGGGCCTCTTGCTGCTGCTAACAAATTTTAGATGCATGCTGCCCTGTGCATCTGGCTTTATGTGGGTACTGGGGAATTGAACCTGAGCCTGCAGGCTTTGCAAACAAGTGCCTTTAACCACTGAGCCATTCCTCAGCCTGCCAACTAGGTTTCTTTTATTTATTTGTTTGTTTATTTATTGAGAAACATACAGAGAGAGTATGGGCACATCAGGGCTTCTAGCCATTGACAACGAACTCCAGACTCACATATCACTTTATGCCTCTGGCTTCATGTGGGTACTGGGGAATTGAACCCCAGGCCATCAGTCTTTGCAAGCAAGTGCCTTTAACTGCAGAGCCATCTTTACAGTCCCAACTATGTTTTTAATTAAGGGCTTGAGGAACTGCTTTAGTTGTTGTCCCTGAGGTAACTATCCTCCCTGAAGGCCTGTCTGCCTCATTCATCATAGTTTTAGGTCATGAAAATCAAAGAAACACAGAAATGAAATTTCCTAGACTATATTAACATTATATGTGGACCTTTATTATAATCACTTTGGTGGCTGGATGTAGGGTTTTTTTTTTTTTTTTTTTGAATTGTCAGTGGAGTACCCTGGTATAGGTTAAAGTTTATTAGGACTTTTTAAGAGAAGGAATATGAAAAGTATTTACGGCAAATGTAATTAACTCGGTCAGCAAAAGCATACTATGCAGTGTATCAGCTCTTCTGTGCTGTCCTTCAGCATGTCTGAAAGAGAGGAAAAGCCTTAGACCTTGTGGGTTGTTGGACTTGGGTGGAATTGACAGGAAGCTTAATGACTTAAATATTTCACATTTCAAAGTTAGACCATTGTGCTATATGGGATAAATCACGCTTTATATTTTCTCAATGCAATACTTACTTTGAGGTGATATGATGTAGATATTCTTTTTTAACTTTAACTGACAACTTCCATAAACATAAACAATATACCATGATCATAATTCCCTCCTACTCCACTTCCTTTTACCCCTCAGAAGTCTTCCTCCTTCCATGGAAAGTTCCTAAGTAGTCTTTTCTATTTTGATGTCTTCATATTTTCTCCTCCTATTATGCAGGTCTTGTGTAGGTAGCATCAGCTACTGTGAGGCCATGAATATTTGGCCACCTTCCTTTAGCTCTTAGATTCTTTCTACCACGTCTTCTGCAATGGTCCCTGAGTCTTGGAAGGTATGATAGAGATGTCTTACTTAGTGTGAACACTCTGCTGCCTCTTCTTAGAACTTTGGTGAGTGTTGAGTCACCCCAGTGGTCATCTGAAAAGAGAAGTTGCTCTAATCAAAAGTGAGAGTTGCATTAATATGGGCATAAACATAAGTATTTTGAGGGCATTTTGGTGGGCATAATATATCCATTTAGGCAGACAACAGTAATAGTTCCCCACCCCTGGTTTTATGATCTCCCAAGCCATAGGCTTTTCATTATGTTTTCAGTACCAGGCATGAATTCCCTCTTGTGATATCAGAGAGCAGTTGATTTTCCTCATAACAGACATGCCACCATTCCAGCAGTGAATTTTCCCTGGCTGGCCAGTCATGAAGCTTGTGGGATTCACTGCTGGTTAGCACTGTTGATAACTTTTCTCCTCCAACAGGCTGCATAGTATGCTTTTCCAGCTAATCAACAAGGAGGAGGCTTCCAGCTTGATTCTAAGTGATGACATGGATTTTCTTGTAGCAACGCATAGGGAAGTCAGAGACACAGCTAAGTGTCTGTATAGAGTTAAACATGTTGACACAGGGCTTGCATTGTTTCTGAAGTTGTTCCTCCATTCTCTGAGGTTGGAGATCACTGGGATTAAGATTGTCATTCAAATTTAGCCCTCTGTCATCTTTTTCTGACCTTTCTCATTCATGTTCATACTGTTAATGGAATTCATGCATGTCCCCAGGCCTGTTTCATTTAATTTTTTTTTTCCGAGGTAGGGTCTTACTCTAGTCCAGGCTGACCTGGAATTCACTATGTAGTCTCAGGGTGGCCTTGAACTCATGGCAGTCCTCCTACCTCTGCCTCCCGAGTGCTGGGATTAAAGGCGTGTGGTACCATGGCCGGCTCATTTAATATTTTTATTGACACGTTTCATATATGTACACAGTATATTGTGAGCATAATCCTCTTTTATTACTTTCTTTCATCCCCCTTCCCTAATCTCCCTTCCACTGAACCTGTTCTTTCCAACTACTCCATTACTGGGGAGGCAGAGGTTAGAAGACCACTGTGGGTTTTAGGACAGACTGAGACTACAGAGTGTGTTCCAGGTCAGCCTGGGCCAGACTGAGACCCTCACTTGAAAAATCAAAAAAAACAAAAAACAAAAAATTCTATAGTTAGCCATTTTTTTTGCATGTAACAAAAATTGATCCATTATATAAAAGATAGGACCCATTTTTTCTAAATTATACAGACATACCATGCATTATGAGAAAATATATAGCCAAATATTATGTCTGTATAATATTATTGTTAGGCATGGAATATAGGTAATAGTCCTGAAAATAGTGATGGTAGTTTTTTATTCTGTAGGGTGGTCAAGAAAGTGGCTCAATACATGGCTGATGTTTTGGAGGACAGTAAAGATAAAGTTCAGGAGAATCTGTTGGCCAATGGAGGTAAGCGTTCTTTCATGATTTGATAATTATTAATATATAAAGTAAATGATATTGCTAGTTAAATTCTGTCCCCTGGAATACAGGTAAGCTAATCTTATAGAATATGTAATGTAATTTATAAATCACTATTAAGTCTTCTGCAAAAACAGTATTTCAAAGTTTATCTTTATTCTTTCTGGAATCTATTTGCTAACTTGAAATTACAAGTAAATTTCCAAGCTTATAAATCACAGCATTATTCCAATTAAATATACCTGCTATCTGCTCTAGCCTTTTCTATCAAATCTGAGGTAGGAGGATCGCCATGAGTTTGAGGCAACCCTGAGACTATATAATGAATTCCAGGTCAGCCTGGGCTAGAGCAAGACCCTACCTAAAACACACACACACACACACACACACACACACACACAAAAGAACTATGCAAAGTAACTATATTTAAAAAATACATAGTAATTAATTGTTGCTCTGTGAAGAGTTGTAATAATGATCCTAATTTCATTGCTTTACAATTTTTTGTAACTGTGTTTTAGGGTAGGTTGGAAGGTGAATATGTTAATAATGCTGTCCTTATTGATGTCTAGGTACTTCATGAACTACTGTAGTCTAGTAGATGGAATAACAGTTGACAATTTGGGGGTGGACAGCACATCTAAAGTTGCTTTTGGAAATAATCTGTGTTCTTGGCTTGTTGCTAATAACTGAGGGGAAAAAAAGGAATTTTTGAAGTGAATGATTCTGTCAGTTAACTTTGTTTTTCCTGGCTTTGATCCCATTGGACATGGAGGATAAAGTCATTTTGATTACAAAACTAGGAAATAGTTGCTTAGTATCTGTTTATTTTTGTTGTCACGTGTGTTTGGCTTTTTATGCAGCATCTGATGTAGATCTGGCCAGCCTCCAGCTTGCTGTGTAGCTGAGTATGATCTTGAATTCCTGATCCTCCTGCCTCCATCTCCCAAGTGAAGTTGTCAAAGAAAGGGCATATTATGTTAAATTAAATTTATGGAGGAGACCATTAGAAGTAATTTTATGTAATTTAAAGAATTTTTTTCATTTATTTGAGAAGAGAGAGAAGATGAATGGATGTGCCAGGGCTTCTTGCTGCTGTAAATGAACTCCAGATTCATGTGCCATTTTGTCCATCTGGCTTTTGTGGGTACTGCGGAATTGAAACCATGCTGGCAGGCTTTATAAACAAGTACCTTTACTGCTGGGACATCACCCCATCCCCCATTTTTTATTTCTTTTATTTGCTAGGGGAGAGAGGGGGAGGGAGGGAAGGAGAATGAATGAGAATGAATGGGAGCACCAGATGCATGTGTCACTTTGTGCGCTTGGCTTTACGTGGGTACTGGGGAACAAACCCAGGTCGTTCAGCCTTACTCAGCTTTACAGGCAAGTGCCTTAACCTCTGAGCCATCTCTCCAGCCCCAAGTTGAATTAATTTTAAAATCTTTTTTCTTTCTCCTAAGTATGAGGCTTATATATGTACATATTATATCTATTAAGTCATAAAATTAAAAGGAACATCTGTGTGTATGTTTATTAAAACTTGAATTGGAAGAAGAAAGGATGCAAGGTAAAGTTTTGATTAATCCTTACTGCTTAATATACTTTAACATTTATTTAGATAGGACTCTTCAGAAATGACCTCTTTGCTGTATAAAAAAATGTAGAAAATTCTGTTGCTTTTCTTCAGTTAATTAGTTGGTTGTCTTCTTTCAGTTGACTTGGTTACATATATAACAAGGTTCCAGTGGGATATGGCCAAATATCCAATCAAGCAGTCTCTGAAAAATATTTCTGAAATAATTGCCAAGGTAAGACAAAAAGTGAGACATGTAGGACATTGATTTAGAGTTGATTTGTTTATTTACAGTTTAGCTATAAAATACTTTTTAGGTTTTTTGGCTTTTTGTTTTTTTGTTGCACAGTCAACCCCGATAGTCCTGGAACTTATGATCCTCTTGCCTCTGCTTTTCAAGTGCTGGAATTACAAGTGTGACCACCTCACCTAGTGTCAGTGTAAGAGTTGTAGCAGAAGCTGTAATGAAGCATACAGACAAGGACCTATTAATTTATCACCAGTTTTTAAAAAATATTATTTATTTATTTCCAAGCAGAGAGAAAGAAAGGGAAAGAGAATATGAGAATGGGTGTGTCAGAGCCTCTAGCTACTGCCAACGAACTCTAAATGCATGTGTCACTTTGTGCATCTAGGTTTACATTGGTACTGGGGAATTGAACCCCAGGTCGTTAGGCTTTGCAGGCAAGTGCCTTAAATGCTTGAGCCATCTATCCAGCCTGATCACTAGTATTTTTAATGACTTGGCTGGGGAAACTGGGGTTTGAATTATTAGACATACTTCCCTTGGCTCTCAGTGACTTCAGTTGTACAGTGAGCACCACAGTTAAACAGAAGTGAATAGACTGTTCAAGATTGTAACTGAAGTCACCATATAATTTCAGTGTGATAACATAAAGTGGTGTTTGTGCTAAGACCCAGCTTTATTTTCTTTGGATTTCATCAAAGTGTAGATAAGAAAACAGGCCCAGAAAGGTGAAGTGACTCACCAGGTCTACAAAGCTGCTATTGGTGAAGCTGAATCAAACCCAGTTCTTCAGATGTTAACCCCACTTTGCCTTAACTCCCAAAGTAGCAAATAGATTTAAAAATTCTCTCTGAAATGTAAGCTTCTGTAGCGTTTATAAACTCAACTACAATTTCAATTTCCCTGAGCATTGCTTAATGGTGGAATTTGCAGCAGGGAAAACTATATAATTTAGTTTCTTTTAGAAGTAAATCCTTTAGCTTTATGAATTGAAGCCTTTAATTAATAATCTTCAAACCTAGTGGTCTAGGTTCCATTGCACGGTTTGAGAAGTAATGTAGCGTTTGAGTCCAGCTTGAGCTGCAGAATAGTTTCAGGTCAGCCTGGGCTAGAGTGAGGCCCTGCTTCAAAACAACAACAACAACAAAATACACACAAAACAATGAAAAAGGAAAAAAAATAATAATGTAGTAATAGCACTTAGAATACATGTAGACTAAAACAGTGTAAAACCTTCATATGGAAATTACCCTATTAAAATGAATTTGAAGTTTTTTGGTGCATATACTATGTGTGTGTAGGCATGTGTGGTGTGTGTGTGCGTGTGCATACACATGTGTGCAGAGGCCACATGTGTGCAGGGAGGATGTCTTTTGTTCTATTCCCTTGAGACAGTCTTTCACTAAACCTGAAGCTCACTGTTCTCAGTTGGCTAGTTACCAAGTTCCTTCTGTGTCTTACCCCTTAATGTTGGGGTGACAGGCATGTGTGCTATATTTAGCTTTAAAAGCATTTATTTTATTTCTGTTTGTGTGCGTGCATGCACACATGCATAGGTGTGTGTGTGCCATGGCACAAGTGTGGAGGTGAGAGGCCATCCTTGAGGGGCATACCCCTTTGCATCCTGCTTTACACGGGTGCTAGCATATAAGCAAATACCTTTAACTTCGGAGTCATCTCTCTAGCCCCCAGATATTCTTATATCTGAGACTAGTGGATTTTTTTTTGGTAGAAATTAGTTTACTACTTTAATTGTATTAGTAGAGACAGACTTAAGAAAAGTTCTCCTGTTTTTCTTCTTTGAAGGGAGTAACTCAAATTGACAATGACCTGAAATCTCGAGCATCTGCTTACAATAATCTGAAAGGAAACCTTCAGAATCTGGAGCGAAAGAATGCGTAAGCACACCAAGCATATGTGATGTTTAAGCATGGTGAAGTATGGTAGCATCCATTGGAGATGTTGTCAATTTAGTAAAATGGCTTTATATTTAATTTCATGGAGAAAGCTCAGTAATGTAAATTTGCACAATTCAGTCTGATGTATTGAACCTTTTCATAAACAATACTTGTCTCCTAATCTCTAGTTTTATCTCTTTATTCATTTGACATTTCACTGAAAAATTGTCCTAAATTTATTATTTTAAATCAAGTTTAGTTTACCTGCTGTTTAAAATAATTATATATGAGTCCTTTCATACTGTCATAGTTATTTAGATTTTTCACATATTTAGGCTTTATTGAAGTAGGAAGGATACCCTGTTGCAATGAGTACATAGCTATTCAAGTTCTTGTATGCATCACCCAGAGGAAAAGTTGGCTGGAGACCGTCAGTGATGCAGACAGGACAAGACATTCTCACTGTGGGAGCATCATTACTGGAAGACTAAATGATGACTGATTGGAAAGTTGATTATTGTGTTAAGTAACCAAAATTGCCTGGTGTCAAATGATACCCAGGGAAAGGGAGGCAAACCAAAGATTATGCTTAGATGACATAATTTCATAATTATAAGGAAATAGACTCTGATAGCTAATAAATAGCACTTTCTCAGTTGAGATATATAATTAAGAAATGAGCTGAGTTATAATAATTAAAGCAAATGCAAAGTTAGACATTAGAAGCAAATTTTGATAAATGTTGACACTTGTTTGGTTGAGAGGTGGGATACCTTTGGCTAACTGTTGACTTCTTATAAAGACTAATCCCTCTCTGGAGAAGTATATAGAACTATGAATACTTTACTTGTATAACTTGAATACACTTGTGCATACTTCTATATATTTTACTTGTGTCTAGAACTATGGTTAGCCTACGTGTCTTCTGTTAGAGAAACAGAATTATCCACCATGTGATTTTTTTCTTTACTACTCAGGGGAAGTTTGCTAACTCGAAGTCTAGCTGAAATTGTGAAGAAGGATGACTTTGTTCTTGATTCAGAGTATCTCGTCACGTTGCTGGTGGTAGTTCCTAAGTATGTCTTTATTACAAAAGGTTTTGATAGACTATACAAATGTTAGCACTTGTTGATGCAATTTAAGTTTGCCATAAACTCAAGTGTAACCTTGTCATTCATCATCAAGGAGCTCAGTAGCATATACAATAGAATTCACCTCATAACTTGGTGATGGAGACACTAGTTATAAATTGAGATTGCTAGAGCTGGCTCATTAAATGATTCAGTTAAATTACTGAATTTTTTAAAAAAATATTTTATTTATTCATTTTTCAAGCAGAGAGAGAGAGAGAGAGAGAGAGAGAGAGAGAGACAGGGTGTGGCTTATGTGGGACCTGGGGAATTGAACCCAGGGCCTTAGGCACTAGAGGCAAGTGCCTTAACCCCTGAGCCATCTCTCCAGCCCAAATTACTGAATTTTTAAAGCACACATTTTAGGTTTTTTTTTTTAAAGTAGAAAGGTGATTAGATTTGTTTTCCTGAAAAATAATTATTATTTGGGATGAACTTAGGTCCTGTAAGAATGAAGAATATGTTAGAGCAGTGGTATAACTGTTTTGTTTATAAAAGGCTAGGTGGTGATTTTGGCTCTGGATGTTCAACTACCCTGCTGTTAGAACTGAAACAGCCACCAATGATAGTCTGGGGTCTTTGGTATCCAAACTGAGTGGGAGACTTGGGGCTGTTCAGAGCACCACTGCATTAAGCCTTCCTTGCTCTGCTGTGTCTGTACCTGGTTAGGGGACTGAGAGTAATGGAAGCAGTACTTCCTAGAGCAGAAGGGAAAGAACACACCTTTAGAATTCACAGTTGTCATGGTGTTGCCTCATTGGAGCATTTCCCTTTTCTGTACTGTGCAGGCTTTTTGATTTTTTTTTCTTTTCATGTGGACAAGGGATTGCTTCCAAAAAGTTTTTAATGTTTTTCAAAGTAGGAAGATTATTCAGCAGTTAAAGGCACTTGCTTCCAAAGCCTGCTGGCCTGGGTTCAATTCCCCAGTACCCATATAAAGCTAGATGCACAAAGTGGTGCATGTATCTGGAGCTTGTTTGCAGTGACAAGAGGCCCTGGTGCTCCCATACTCTCTCTATCTCAGGCTGTCTTTCTCTCTCAAATATAAAAATATTTTATTTTTAAAAATAAAATTTATCTTGACCAGAGAATTTTAGTTTTCTGTACCTTATAATATATTATAAACAGGGTGCCCATAAGCCATTTTACATAATAAATTGTTCTGTATCCTGGCCTACAATAACTGGCATTCTTTCTTTTAAATCTCACACACAAGGTCTTGCCCATGTCCCCAGAAGCTGGTGGCCTCTCAGGAGGTTATTTATTGCACAAGGCTCTGTGGCAGCATCACTTGTCACTTCATTTACTCACCACTTCCTGGTACTCGCTGCCTTCTCTAAGTAGACTTAGCCCTTCATAATGGCCACTGACTAGAAATGATAGTGATTTCAGCACAACCGCACAACCTTGTTCTTCTTTTAATAAGGTGTAATACTTACCACTCTTCATTTTGAAAATAGCATACCATGCTTTGCTTCCTTTCTAAGCTCAGTTCTAGAATATGCCTCTTGCAGTAGTCTGGGATGAGGGTGGTGATCAGTACTTTCTGCTTCACTTGGTATATTTAAAGTTAATTCTCAGTAGGATACTTGAATTTTTTTGGCTATATATGTTTGACATATTTTACTGTAGTCTAATTTCCTATTTGTCCCATAATTTTTTCTCTTCATAACATAACAAACAGGAAGTAGACCTGTTTTTCTTTCTCAGTGCTTACTGTGCTTTTTCTGCAGGTTAAACCACAATGACTGGATTAAGCAGTATGAAACGCTAGCTGAAATGGTAGTCCCAAGGTCTAGCAAGTAAGTAGCAGTCTTTGTAGAATATTTTCATTCCTAACCCTGTGGCAGGTCTCTTAGGATAATGGAGAAAGTTGGGATCCAGGGATCTGGGATCTACTGCTAATTCTGCTTCCAGCTGTGTGACCTGGGAAGGCCTTTTAACTTCCTGGGCTGCACTCTCTTTGTCAAATAACAAAATGTATAAAAATATAAGGCAGTGCTGTTGTCCTTAGGTAACATGTTAGTCTTGTGAGAACTAAACTGCTAACCTGTGCTTCTCATATTTTTTTTCCCCTCATTTGAGGGAATACCTTCCACTTAAACCAACCCTTCATATTGAAAGCTGACAACTGGTTGTATCTTGACATAGATCTCATTTGGGTTGTTGGTCCTGACAGATGGTGACTTCTTTGGGTGCTGTATTTGAGCTCCAGAAGCTGGTGTCTGAACAGGGTGGGAACTCAGTGCAGAGTGTCCTCTAGTGGTGGGCATGTGCAAGCCAGGTTTCTGGGGGTGCTGTATAGGCCAGTTAAGTAGGCTCAGTTACTTCAAAAGATTTAGACCTTTTGCAAATTACTTTAGTAGTTTAAAGGAAAAGATGCCAGGCAAGTGTAATTAAATGTGGGCTGGAGAGATGGCTCAGTGGGTAAAAGCCTTGCCTATAAAGAATGAGGACCTGATTTTGGGTCCCCAGTACCCTTGTAAAATGGTCAAGGCATGGTCATGCATGCTTGTAATCCCAGTGCTGGGGTGGTGGAGGTGGATGAGGAGTGGGATCTCTGAGGCTTACCCTAGCTAGCTTGTCTAGCTGAATTATTGAATCAGTGAAAGATGCCATCTCAAAAAATAATAAGGTAGAGATTGAGGAAGACACCCGACTTTGACCTCTGGATACACACACACACACCACATCCACATCCATATAAGCACACACACAGACATATACTACACCCACATTTACATGCAGGCAGTACTTATCCTCTTAATAATCTTCTGAAAGTCCCCAGCCCTGTGTCACTTGGTACAAACATCTGTTCTTCCTGTTTCTCATGAAAAAGTACATTGGGAATTGCTGACTCAAAAAAATGGCTGTTTAAATGACATTCTAGAGAATGGAGAGCCAGCATCAGCACTAGGAAGAGCTTGTGTACTTCATGCAGGGAAGATTGTGTATGTTTTGGGGTCATTCTGTCCTTCCTCTACTGTTTAGAAAAGAGCTCTGTGACTCAATATAAGATTGTTTGCTTGTAGCTCACATTTTTCTCATGTGTGTATTGAACCCAGAGCTTCACACATACTAGGTAGTCAGTCTGCCATTGAGCTACACCCCTAGCCCAATAGCTAGCATTTAAAAAAATATTTCATTTATTTGTAAGCAGAGATAGAGATAGAGAGTGAGAGTGAGTGAGCATGGGCATGCTAGGGTCTCTAGCCATTGCAAGCAAGCTCCAGATGCATGTGCCACTTTGTGCATCTGATATACTGGGGTACTGGGGAATTGAACCCGAGTGTAGGCATCCACCTTAACTGCTGAGCCATCTCCCCAGCCCCAATAGCTACCATTTAAATTTTTTTTGATAGCTTCCATAATTATGATTCCCTCCCCACCCTCCCCCATATCTCTTCCCTTTCTCAATTAGTCTCTGTTTTGTTTCAGTGGCATCATCTTTTCCTCCCATTATGTGTAGGTACGCAGGCACTGCGAAGTCTTGAATATCAAGGCCATGTGGCATTTGGCTTTCTGGGTCTGAGTTACCTCACTAAGTATGATCCTTACCAGAAACATCAGTTTCCCTGCAAATTTCATAATTTCATTTTTCTTTAATGCTGAATAATACTCCATCATATAAATGAGCCACATCTTCATTATCCATCAGTTGAGGGACATCTAGGTTGGTTCCATTTTCTAATAGCATTTTTGAATAATTACTTTGTAGCTTTGTTTCCAGTGGTTTTCACAAATGAAGTCAGTTAAACGCCAATCATAACTTTTTTGTTACTTTAAAAAAATTATTTATTTGCAAGCAGAGAGAGAGAAGAGAGACAGAATGGATGCACCAGGGCCTTCAGCCACTGCAAACAGACTTCAGATGCATGCACTACTGTACATCTGGCTTTATGTGGGTACTTGGGGAATCGAACTCTGGTCATAAGGCTCTGTAGGCAAGTGCTTTTAACCACTGAGCCATGTCTCCAGCCTGATAGGTTTTTTGAGATAGGGTCTTATACAGCCAAGGCTGGCTTTGATCTCAATATATAGTGGAGGTTGGCCCTGAACTCTTAGTACTCCTGTTCCCATCTCCCACATGTTGGTGTTACAAACTGGCATCACCATGTTTAGGCTGATACTTTTAAAAATATATATTTATTTACTTGAATGTATGTGTACATACATGCCTGTGTGTGTGTAGGTGTACCTGGATCTCTTACTATTGCAAACAAATGTCATATATATGTACCACCTTTTCATAAATATTTTATTTATTTGAGAGAGAGAGAGAGAGAGAGAGAGAGAGAGAGAGAGAGAGAGAGAGAGAGAGAGAGAGAGAATGGGCCACCAGGGCCTCTAGCCACTGCAAGTGAACTCCAGACACATATGCCACTTTGTGCATCTGGCTTTATATGTGTACTGAGGACTCAAACCCAGGTCCTTAGGTTTTACAGGCAGGCGCCTTAACTGCTGAGCCATCTCTCCAGCCCTCATGTACCACTTTTTTGTGTGTGCCTGGTTTTACATCGGTGCTGGGGAGTTGAACCCTGGGTCAGCAGACCTTGCAAGCAAGTACCTTTAATTGCTGAACCATCTCTCAGCCCTACTTTGGTGTGTGTGTATGTGTATGTGTGTTAACATGAGTGATGAATCTTGGGAGCAGTGAAGATAATGAAAGTAGAACTTTGGGGGCTGGAGAGATGGCTCAGCAGTTAAAGTTGCTTGCTTGCAAAGCCTGACAACCCATGTCACACAATACCCATGTTAAGTCAGATGCACAAGTGGCTCATGAATTTGGAGTTCGTTTGCAGTGGCAAGCAGCCCTGGCGTACCCATTCATATTCTCTCTCTCTCTGTCTCTGTCTCTGTCTCTCTCTGTCTCTCTCCCCTTGCAAATACTAATAATGTGGAATTTTGAAGTAGAACATATTTAAAAATACTATAGAAGACCTATATACATGTGTGTCTCTCCTCACATACTTATGTACCTGCACACACATATAAACACATCCACACATATGCACATGAAAAAAAATAGTAACCTCATAAAAAGTTAAAGAAAAAAAGTACTATGCTCAGACCTGAAGGGATTGTTTTTTTCCTTAGACCAGACAGGATCTTGTTGTGTAGCCCAGGATGGCCTATAACTCTGCCTCCTGAGTGCTGGGATTATGGGCATGTACAACCATGCATGCACATCTTTATTTTTAAAATACATACAGTCTAGCTAATTGTAAGATAGTGTACATGAGACTTAAAATATTGGACAGTTTAAATTATTGTTGAAATGCAGGGATGTGTATAAATGTTATCAAACTTGTGGCCAAAGAGGTTGAGGCAGTATGCTGTTTTGCTTCTTTTCCTGGAACACAGACTTGGAGAGGCATTGTTATGCTTTTATTTTCATTTTTTCTTTTGTCTCCTTTTGCTTTTTAAAGTTTCTAATCAGGGGTTGGGGATGTAATTCAGTGGTAAGCACTTGCCTACTACATAGAAGGCCCTGGGTGCAATTCCTGATACCAGAAGGAAAAAAAAAAACAAGTCAAGATTAGGTCAGGCCACTGGGTAGTGGTTACCTTTCTTGTGTCCTTGGAAGTTACCTTCTGGAACTTCATGGAGGACTTGTTCAGGAAGCTAGAGCTGGAGATGAAGCTGGGGAGCTAGGAAGTACAAGAAGAGTTTAACTGGTCAGTGTGCAGAGTTCCTTTGTGTTTCAGAGCAGGAGTGCAAAAGTGAGCTTTATGAGGCAGGGGCAGGGAAGAAACAGGTGGATTGATCCAGAAGCAGAGAGGCCAGGGGTCAGAAGCTTCAGGAGGAGCTTTGAAGCTTCAGAAAGCACTGCCCCTCAAAAGGGTCACAGAAAATACAATGAAAGATCTGGCAAACATTCGGGAGCAATGGACTTTAGTTTCTTTTAGGCCTAGTGTACCTATGAGAAAATCTAACAGTTGAACTAAATGGAATGAGTTTGACTTTTATGAACCTGGAAGCACTTTTGCAAGTTAGGTTAAACTAAGCATCCTGGCAGGCACAGTTCCTGTCTAATGTATCTGGGGGAGATTTGAAGTCATTTTTTATCATGAAGAGATATGACTTTGGTTTTTAGCCTGTTTGCTCTCCTTTTGGCTTTCATTTTATAGCTTTACCTTGGTTTCACATGTCACTGAAGAGCTCTGTTGGTTTTGTCTTGGTTTGAAATCTGCTCATCATCTGCTTCCTCACTGACCTGATGGTTTGACCCTCACTTGATTTCTGTGGGTTCTTTAATTCTTGGAAGAGCCACCTCTGGAGTGCTAGTCGCTAGGCCAGCTAGTCACTAGGCCGGCTTGCCATCATTTCCACTTTCTCTGAATTTTCTTTTGACCTCATCCACATCTCTAGACCAGCACTTTCTTAGCATCAGCTTTGCTATTTTCTGTAATTGCACTTTCTCTCCTGCTGAGCCTGGTAACTGTAGTTCTTCTCACTTTAGCTATTCTCATGCCAGTTCTGTAAACTCAGGGTCCACGCTAACCTCTAAGGCATTGCACTGGCTGCTCTGCTGTAATTGCTGGAGTGAGCTGAGGAGCCTCTGGTAGTCGCTCCAGACAGGCTGTTCTGTCTCTGGGGTACAACCTGTTTGCCATGGCTATAGAATGGGGTGTCACCTTGAACTTTTCTATCTATTCTATCCCAGTCTGATCAATTACAGCATTTGTACCGTGTGTATTTTGTGGTATTTTTGGTATTTTTTTTTAGGTCAAATAGGGTTAAATAGCCCCAATTTCATCTAGTTTATTCCACTTTAAACTACTCTCCACCCCTAACCCACTGTGGTTCCGTTAGACATGTTTCAGAGTTGACTCCTTGTGTTTAGCCTGGGCCTCTGTCATCGCCATAGCTGCTCTCCCTTTCCTTCCCACACTTCTGCTGTTTTTATCTTGAGATCTGTCAGTCTGTTTCTGTCCCTGTTTAAAAACCTGCTTGCTCCTCCCTCTGTGATGTTCTTCCCTTAGTGCGCGCGCGCGCGCACACACACACACACACACACACACACACACACACACACACGTATACTTTTTTTTTTTTTTGAGACAGGGTATCATGTAGCCCAGGCTGGCCTTGAACTTCCAATCCTCTTGCTTCCACCTCCTGTGTACTGGGATGACAGTTATATACCACCATACCTGGCTTTTTCTTTAGAGATAAGGCTGGCTTAGAATTCTATGTATCCCAGGTTGGCTACCTAGTGAACTTGTGATCCTCCTACCTCAGCATTCCAAGTGCTGGGATTATTGGTATGAGATACCACATCCAGCTTCATCAGATTTGATCTCAACCAACTTGCACATCACTGAGCCTATCTTAGCAAGCCAGAAGACCACTCATACTTTTTACTAAGCTCTGTCCCTTGGTAGCTGTCTTGCTTATGGGCATCAGCCTCTTATGCCATGCTTTCAGCACAAGCATTTGCACACTGAGCCATCTTCCTAGTTAGGCAGCTTTTTTTTTTAGGCCCTAGTTAGGTAGCTTTTAAAAGCCACATTTCCTATTCTGTGAGCTATACAGTTTGCTCTTCCAAATAGAGAATTTTCTCCAAGGCACAAGTTCTTGTAGCAGTTAAAATTTCCTGGCCATGGTGTTTGGAAAGGCCTTTGCAGTCATGTCCTGCAGCTGTGCCTGAGAGGATGGTCAAGCTTGTTGGCATTTTCTAAAGCCCATGGTGGAGCCTACAAGTGCATTCATTCAGAAGCTGTTGACACTGTTGTGTGTTTCAGGAGAGCAGGGAAGCTCTGAGGTATGAGTGCTACAGTAGAACGGCTGGGCCTGGCCTTGATGGGGATGCCTGGGCTGAACTAGAAGGAGGCAGGAGAGAATCCTCCAGAGAAGAGGTGGCATTGTAAGCACAGACCATGCTGCTTGGAGTGGATGCTGTACTCCAGTGTTTATTTGACTTTATTGATAACTGTACTAGCGGGTGTGAGGCATCAGAACCAGGACAGCCATAAGCATCTATTGTCTTCCTTCTGGAGTTAGTGCACCTGAGGGTGGGGCCCCTTAGGAAAGGTCACCCACTACCTCTACTGCTCTTCCTCCCTTTCCTGAATTCTGCAATGAGTAAAGAAGTTTAAATGAACTTTTTTTTTCCTTTAGCGTTCTCTCCGAGGACCAAGACAGTTACCTTTGCAACGTCACCTTATTTAGAAAGGCAGTTGATGATTTCAGACACAAAGCTAGGGAAAACAAGTAAGTCTATATATTTCTTTATTTTTTGTTTGTTTGTTTTCTTTTGCTGTTAAATCAGCTATATATGATGTGGACAAATTTATTTTTTTCTCCAAATTTAGATTCATTGTTCGTGACTTCCAGTATAATGAAGAGGAGATGAAAGCAGATAAAGAAGAAATGACCAGGCTTTCTACTGACAAAAAAAAGCAATTTGTATGTGTTATTATTTAGAATTACCAGTGTTGAACTAAATTTAAAGCAGTATTGCTTTTCTTTAACTGGGAAAAAAATAACAGAAGTTCTCTGATTTTGCTTTTAAGACATCTGACTTTAGTTATTTCTCTCCTCCATCTGTTCTTTGTTTGTTTGTTTGTTTTTGAGACAGGGTGTCACTGTGTTGTCCAAGCTGGCTTTGAACTTAGAATCATTCTGCCTCAGCCTCCCAAATGCTACTATACTACAAGCCTCTGCCAACATGACTGGTGGTCCAAAATCCTTAAAAAAATTTTTCCTCATAAATGACAAAAGGACATTATTTTAGTAAAAATGTCCTCTGTGTTGACCCCTCCTCCTGCAACTGACGCCATGGATTCAAAGCAATCCATCTGGACATGCCCTGCTTAGACCTTGAGCATTTCCACTGTGGTCACACCACTCAGTGTTCTTTTCAGGAGAGCCTGCCTGCCATCTCTGTGCCAGCTGCTTCCTCTCCATCTCCTCCTCTTCCCATCTCCCCTCTTTGCTGCTTTGAGATGGGATTCCACTCTGTAGTGCACACTAGCCTCACTCTACAGCCCAGAGTGGCCTTGAGCTCCTGTGCTGGGGCGTAGGCAAATGCCACCATGCCCAGCTCCCATTCTGCTCTTCCTCCATAAGTTTCCCATTTTCTTTGCCTTCCCAGTACCAAGGCCTCTCTTTAGGATGGTTGTACTGAGAAGACAGAACAGCCTTTCCCAGGTCTTTGTAGCCCTTGACACTCTAAGGTCACCTAGCTTCTCTTCTGCTCAGTTCCCACCAGCTTCCTCTCCATCATCTCCTTCTTAAAGTTTTCAGTGAGGTTTTGTTTGTTTGTTTTGTTTTGTTTGTTTATTTTTTGGGCTTGCTTTGCTCTCAAGTTTTACACAAAGTAGACAAACTCATTCTGGAGATAATGAAAAGTCCCGGAAATCTCAGAAAGTATTATAGAAAAATAATTTGATACTTGGAAAACATAAGTAGTGGGGCTGGAGATGTAGCTCAGTAGATAGAGTCTTTGCCTAACATGCAGGAAGCCCTGCATGTTCTGTCCCTAGTACTGCATAAAACCAGGTGTGGTGGCGCACAACTGTAATCCCAGCATTCAGGAGGAGGAGTCAGAATTAGGAGGTCAAGGTCATCTTTGCCTATATAGTGAGTTGGAGGCCAGCCTGGGCTGCATGAGATCCTGTTTCAAAGAGAGAGAGAGAGAGAGAGAGAGAAAATAAAAGTATCAGTTTCCAGAAGTACAGTTTGTCTGATGGTATCCCCCAGGGTTCAATCCCAGCATGTGGCTTTCTCCAGCGAACAATCTGACACACAGCCATGGCATGATATTCTTGGTTCTCGATGATCTGCTTCACTTTCCAGCAGGTACACACCAGCCAATGCCGTAGACCAGGGCTGCTCTGAGAAATACTCTGACCAGAGTGAAGAGGTTTCAGAGACTCAGAGCAATCCTCTCATTTTACAGATGAGGAAACGAAGAGCTAGGGATAGTGAATGACTTACCCATAAAACTTTGTGCCTGAAGTGTTATGAGTTGGATCCCATGCAAATGTGTTAAATGTTTTAGGGTAGTATATAGTAAGTTCAGTTTTTTAAAAAAATTTCATTTATTCATTTTCAAGCAGAGAGATACAGAGAGAGAGAGAGAGAAAGAGAGATAGGGAGAGAGCACCAGGGCTTATGTGGGTACTGGGGAATTGAACCAGGAGCCTTAGGCACTGGAGGCAAGTGCCTTAACCACTGAGCCATTTCTCCAGCCCAAGTTCAGGTTTTTATATTACTGTTTTCTTTTTTTTTTAATAATTTATTGTCCGTAATGAGTTACAACATTTAGTGGGCAAACAATGAGTTTCAAAACCAGGGCATCCTTCTATTTTATACCAGTTTAAATGTGCCTTTTTATGTTAGTGAATTAGTTCCACTCATTTTAGAGTCTATTAAGGTTGCTGAGTAGTGGTTAACTTTTAGCTTAAGATAGTTTGGAAAGATAATCTGATGTTCAATATAATTAGAATAATTCTTGGAACTTTTTTAATGTGACTGAATTCTTCTATGGATTTCTGGGGGCTAATCCCTTCTTTCAAAATACTTGGCATATGTAATTGCCATTTTTCAAGGCCGGATTTATGGTAATTTTGTTTTTTTCTTTCCAAAGGGACCTCTTGTGCGGTGGCTGAAAGTGAATTTCAGTGAGGCGTTTATTGCATGGATTCATGTGAAAGCACTAAGGGTTTTTGTCGAGTCTGTGTTAAGGTAAAGAAAGTTGGCCGAGAAACTTAAAGCTGAGGAGTTCATCAAATCTTTTTCTCATAACATAATCTAGCAGCATGAAAGTGATTTGGAGAAATGAAGGGGCCCAGTCATGAGAGGGTGACTCAGTGTCACACAGCTTGTCAGATGCATATTTGTCTTGTCCTTTAACACAAGGTTTAGAAAAAAAGCACTACACTTCCATACTCTCTGGTTCTTAAATGTAGTTATGCATCTCTTAGATTAAGTCTAATGAGAAACTAAAATTTCATTGTTATGTAAACATGATAGAATGTGCTTACACCATCCAAGATGATTTACGTGTCATTCATTTAACATGGCCTTTTTTTTTAAATTTGAGATAAGAATCTTTCTGGCTGACCTTGAACTCACTTTTGTTGTTCAAACTGGCCTCCGGTCCCAGTCTCTCAAGTGCCAGAATTCTGGGTGTGTGCCACCACGTCTGGCTCCGTGTGGCCTTTCCATGTAGTCTAAAGATATATGAGGCTGCTGCTGTGTATGTAATACAGTGTAGCTTTGTCATAACCTGTTTCAAAACTTCTAATTAGGAGTGTACTCTAATGATGAAAGGTACTTGGGTGTGGTGGCACTTGGGGGGCTGAGGTAGGAGGATGACTGTGAGTTTGAGGCCAGCCTGGGGCTACCCAGAAAGTTCCAGGTTAACCTGGCCTAGAGTAAAACCCTACATAGGAAAAAGCAAGCAAGCAAACAAACAAGTGACTCAGTCACTTATCATCATGTATAGTATTATATATGAATGGGCTGTACATTTAAAGCTTGGCAGCACAGGTTTGTTTATGCCAAGTTGCCATGCACACAGGTGATGTGCTGCAATGACTGTGGCATCCCTAGGCTGGTTCAGCTCCATGGTAACCTTAGGAGACCACCACCATTCATGTGGTCTGCTCTTCTCCATAACACATTTGTAGGTCAAAGTCCACTAGGAAATATTAGCCATTGTTTGTTTAAACGGAAGATCTTTCAAAAAAGTATTTTACATGTGATTTGATATATTAATCACATGTCAAAATAATTTGATAATGTAAAATATTTTAGTGTTTGGAATACTTAAGATGTCAGTTGTCCTTTGTACATGTTGCTTATATTAGAAATAACTAAAAATTAACATCTGAAATTTTAAAATTGTCAAAGTAGATGTGGGTAATCTCAAGTGTTTGTTCTGTCTACTAGCCCTACATATTATCCTTACTTCCTGAGCATATTCATAGATAATCTTAAAATTGAATAGTAATTAAGGTAATTCCTATGATTCATATTCTTTCCCTCTCCTACCCTCCCTCTTCTCTCTCTTATTCTTTAGCCCAGACTGGCCTCCAGCTCACATTAATCCTCCCGCCTCAGCCTTCGTTGTGCTGGGTTTGTAGGCATGACCTACCATGCCCTATATTGGCTCATTTTTTAAGGAGACTTGCTAGTAGACAGTGAGGATCAGAGATGTGTTGGTATGTCTGTGGCTAGTAGTGACCTTGTACAGGGTGACTTTACAATGACACACCTTATGGCCATTAGCAGTGATTAACGAATAGTAGGAGGATGTTTGCTCTAAAGAGAACTTTCCTTTCAGTGCTACTTGTGTTGCACACTGTCTCTGCTTCTTTGTAAGGTACGGCTTACCAGTGAACTTCCAGGCAATGCTTCTTCAGCCTAATAAGAAAACAATGAAGAAACTGAGGGAAGTATTGCACGAGCTGTACAAACATCTCGACAGCAGTGCCGCCGCTATAATTGATGTAAGTACTTGTTAGCTAGATAATGGAGTAGGAGTTGGAATGGCAGAAAAATTACTGCATGGATATCCACAGAATTTCTTTGAGGTTCCTTAGGTAACTTTAGCAACTGATTTCTGTGACTGTATGTTAATTATAGCCATGCTTCACTTCTTGGCATTTCTTGAAGCCCATCATTATCTTGTTGCACCTCAGATGTTTGTAGCTACAGAAATACAGAAATAACCAATGCTAGAAGTCATTTGCAAAAACTATAAACTGCCTGGTGTGGTGGCACACACCTTTGGTCTTAGCACTAGGGAGACTGAGGTAGGAGGATCACTGTGAGTGTGAGACCCTGCTTTAAAACAAACTATGAATTGCAAAGGGGAAGAAAATATATAAAAGTATTTAATTTTACTTGGCAGCAGTAATGGATTTGGAAGGTGAGCATTGTAAAGAAAACCGTTATCTTTCTAAAATATCTTTTAAACAAAAGAGGAAAGTAGTGTATGTTTTGGTTGCTGTTATTTAACCTTTAAGTAGGCTTTTAGCTTACCTTTTTTTTTTTTTTTTTTTTTTTTTTTGAGGTAGGGTTGCACTCTAGCCCAGGCTGATCTGGAATTCACTATGTAGTGTCAGGTTGGCCTCAAACTCATGGTGATCCTACTACCTCTGCCTCCCAAGTGCTGGCATTAAAGGCGCATACCACCACGCCTGACCTGATACATACTTTCCTACCAATAAAATTTTATAATGAGCATGTAAAAATGGTACCTTTAAAACCATACCTGTTTTATTTATGTATGACATTGTATAAGCCTTATAGCTTATAAATCTAATACCCCAAGTTTGAGATGTTCAAAGTGACTTGCAGTGTACATGAAAATGCCAGGAGGGTTGTGGTTCAGAGCTTGATCCGGCTTTACCACCCATATTTCCCAGCCGCTTCACACATTGTTTCCTTCTCCTAACTCAGGTTAAATTAAGGTGTAGCATATAAGGTGAGCTCAGAGTGGGTGTTCAGTAAAAGGTAAAGGGTATTCCTGGTCTCCGGTCTGTAAGTACACAACTGGTATTGTGTTTTTTCCCCATAGGCGCCTATGGATATTCCGGGCTTGAATCTGAGTCAACAAGAATACTACCCCTATGTATACTACAAGATTGATTGCAACTTGCTGGAATTCAAGTAAAATGAGCTCCTCCCAGACGATCCTGTCCTTGTGTTGATGTGTGCTAACAGAAGCAGGCTGCCGCCTGACAGTCCTAACTCGTGTCCTCTGCTTGCTCCTTGCCCTAGCCCTCGTGCAGCCTCCCAGAGTGGTCCATGTCGCAACTTTTTCTTTTTAAGGAAAAAAATATATATGTATATATATATTGTTTCTTTTTATTGATCAGGTTTGTAAATGTGTACTGAAAAAATCAGAGTTTATTTATAAACAGAGTAGTTTATTTAAAGAGAAGGTCTTTTCCTCAATGATATCATGGTATGCATTAATCCCATTTGTTTCTATTGAGCACAAAAGCCTTGTTTACAAGGGAATGGTGTAAGCATTTATACCATTTTGTTCACTGTATTTAGTAGACATACTGTTTAATAGTTATGAATTGTGATGTAAAGTAATGTGACAACATTCAGGTATGTGCTTTCTCAATGTTCCAATTACAATCTATAAGCACTGTCGACACCCACAGGAGAGAATAAAATTGCCTGTGCAAAGGTGCATTGTGGTGTGTATAACTTCAGAAGCTTACAATTCAGTGAGAGAGTTTAATAATGATGTCACAGCTAACTTTCTATGCTACTTTCAGGGTTTTGTTATATGCCGAGGTGTGATCATTTGTGTCTGACGTGCGTATGAGTTAATTGTGCCAAATTTGGGTCAGCACAAATTTGAAGATTATTTTTCCGCATATGATGGATATTTATATTTGGACATTGAACTTCTAGTTCTCTCGAATAGGAAGTGGGGCCAGTTTTGAATAAAGCAGAGCAAAACTATGCAGCATTAGTCATTGATTTTGTCTAAGTCTTTATTCACATTTGCTTTTAAGGTCTGCGAAAGCCTTTGTTTTCTCTTTTCATCACTTATGACAGTGTGAACATAGCCTTTGCTAGCCTTAATATCTGAGATGAATGACTTCCTTTAAACCCTAGGAAGAGCTTTCACATTCAGTTCTGTGGCAGTGCTGTCCTTATAGCCTTCCAAGTGGGAGACAGTATTCACACCATTCTGTTTTTGTCAGTAAAAGGCAAAAGAAGAGAAACCACAGCATTCCTTTTCCCTTTAGAATGTTAACCTCAAAGATAGTTCCTTTTTTAGTATTTTATTAAAGAGGCAGACAGAGAGTGGGAGTGTCAGGGCCTTCAGCCACTGCAAAGGAACTCCAGACACATGCGCCACCTTGTGCATCTGGCTTTATGTGGGGACTGGGGAATCAAACTCGGGCCCTTCTGGTTTGCAGGCAAAGCCTTAACCACTAAACCATCTCTCCAGCCCCAAATAGTTCTTCTTTAATTTTGTCAGAGTTCTAAATCCCAGACACATTAGGAAGACAGCTTCTGTTTAGTTTTCCTTTGGACAGGAGCAAGCTGAAAATAAATAGAGAGGAAGTTGAAGATCTTTGGTTTTCGTATCAGGACATTCCACTTCTTTTAGAAGTACTCTTTGAACCTTAGCTTCTCTAAGATGGGGTGAATCACTGTCATGTGGGAGTTTGTGTCGATAGTGGTTGGTGGGCCCACACAATAGCTTCAATAAGAATAATTACTCTGATATGAGTAGGTGGGGCTTTAGAATCCTGGTGTGTATTTGAAGCTGTGAGGCTTTCACCCTCTCCTCCATCGCAGATGTGGTCCAGCGCAGGGGCTAGGATGTGGCTGCTCTCTACAGACCAGAGCAAAGTCTGTGTCCCAGGCTCTCTGTAGGACCTCGAACTCCATTAGAGGTGTCCTCACGTGTAGAGTTCAGTATGTGCACTTAGGGCCAGGCACTCCTCGTCCACTGTGCTGGATTTGGGAAGTTCCAGGTACACACTTGTGGAGACTGAAGTCACTGTGTTGGGGGTTAGAGTTTGTGCTGAAATACCACCTTACAGCACTTGCATTGTCACTGAGCTTCAGTCCTTGTTGGCCACAATTTCTGGGAAAGGCCATTCCTGGTCACTTGCCTTCCTAAGGAGTCTCCTGGTTCTGGACAGCCCAGGTGGCAGGTGTGCTTAACATGTGCAGAGCACTCACATCTGTTGTCTCAGCCTGTCCCCAGATGGTTGGGTGCAAGGACTGGTTTGTTCCATTTTACATATGTAGAGACTTAGAGTCACGGAAGTTAAATAATTTTAAAAGAAACATTTTATTTATTTGTAAGGAGAGAAAGAAAATAGGCATGACAGGGTCTGTAGCCACTGCAAATGAACTCCAGATGCATGTGCCACTTCGTGCATCTGTCTCTGCGAGTTCTGGGGAATCAGACCTGGTCATTAGGCTTTTCAGGCAAGCACCTTGACAGCTGAGCCATCTCTCCAGCCAGTAATCTCAAGAGAAACTGATTCTGTGGATAGCTAATAGTTGTCCAAGACTGCCTTTAAAGATTTTTTCCTCCAAAAAAAACCCCACAAAAGATTCTTCCTCCATGGGCTGGGGAGATGACTCAGTGGTTAAAGGCTCTTGCTTGCAAAGCCTGACAGCCCAGGTTCCATTCCCTGGTACTCACATAAACCCAATTGCACAAAGAGGCACATGTATCTGGAACTTGTTTGCAGTGGCAGGAGGCCCTGGCACACCCATTCTCTTTCTCCTTACATGCTCTCAAAAAAAAAAAAAACAAAAAAAAAACAAAGATTCTTTCTCCAAACTCAAAATTGGCATGTGGACTTAGTGGTTCGTGAGCATCTTGAGACCTTATTGAAACAGTGATTCTTGCCTGTCAACAGAGAAGCCAGGTCATGTGATCATGATGGGCAAATCAGCTTTTATCTGGTACCTGAAGAGGCGTCCCACTTCATTAATCCTCAAAACCGGAAAGCCCCACCTCATCTGAAGCTTATGGGTGTCTATGGCTTCACCAGCAAGGCTTTAGATTACCAAATTGACCTTTGAAAACTGTCCATACTGGCCAGGGCAACATTTTTACCTTTAATTAAGAATCTACTTGCTATGGTTGGTCAGTACCTAGAAAATGTGAAATAAAAACAAAAAATAGGCTTGGTTTGGTATATGGAAACCAAAAGAAAAGTAAGGAATTAGGAGGAAGTGAAAAGTACTGTTGATGCCAAAGGCAGAAATAAACTTTAGTACTTCTTTGAACTTGGAAGTAGCGTGAGCACAGGACAGGGAGAAACTATCCAGAGTATCCAATCCCAAGATCAGGTGCTTTGCCACTTCTGCTATGTGGTTGACATCACCAGCTGTGTGCTAACTCTTTCTGAGTAAGGTTTGTTTTCCTTGGGTACTATAATATTTGGACAGATTCTCAAGCCTCAATTTTTATAAAAATGACCATGCAGGTTCTACATTTTACCACTAGAGGGCACTCTGGTACCATTGTAAAACAATTTCTTGTCCTTTCTGTTCCTGGTTTGAAATGCAGTTAGAGAAGCCTACACTTGATATCATTTTGGTTTGGGATATTTTGTTACAAACATATTAATTTAAAAAAATTCTCTGAAAATATTAGATGACATTTTGTACTTAATACAATCGTGAGTGTGTGTGTGTGTTTGTGTGTGTGGCACAGTCTTCACTAACAGAATGTAAGAGGTAAAGATAGATTGTGTGTGCATATGTAGCCATTAGCAGATAGTGACTAGGCAGGCACTATAAACCAGGCATTGCTTTAGACCCAGGGGTATAGTGCTAAGCAGTTATAAAGACAGCCTGCCTTCATGGGGCTTACAGCCTAGTCATCTGGTGGCAGTTTTTCTAGGAAAAAAATTAATTTAGCAATCTCAAAATTAGGGAAAAAAGTTTTACTGATCTGTGAGATCCAAAGCCTAAAATATACTTAGGGTGTGTGATAGTTAACCATTAACAGCTGCATTAGATTTGAGATCACCCAGAAGACACATTTGAGTGCATCTGGGTGAGGTTCAACTGAGAAGGGAAGACCTACCCTGACTGTAGGTGACACCATCATGGGCTGGGGTTTCGGACTGAGTAAAAGGAGAAAGCAAGAGGACACCAGCAGCCATCTTTCAGCTTCCTGTCTGGCAGTCAGAGCAATGTGCCAGCCCTTCATCCTCCAGCCATGATGGACCATCTGCTTCTTAGACAGGGAGCCAGAGGAATGCTCTTTTTCTTAAGTTGTTTCTGTCAGGTACTGGTCACAGCACAGAGAAAAGTAGATAAGCATAGTATGCCTTTCAAAAAAGCCAGCCAAGAGTCATAAAGAATAGACTTGGGGGCTGGAGAAATGGCTCAGTGGTTAAGGTGCTTGCCTGAAAAGCCTAAGAACCCAAGTTCGATTCCCCAGTACCTATGTAAAGCCAGATGCACAAGGTGGCACATGTTTCTGAAGTTTGTTGGCAGTGGCTAGAAACCCTGGCATGCCCATTCTCTATCTGCCTCTCTCTCTCAAATTACTAAATAAATATGTAAAAACTAGACTTGGTTTTCTAAATTTATTTCGTGTGTGTGTAAATGTGTGTGTGATCACACATGCATTTGTACACATGTTCATGTAGTGGATAGAGGTCAATGCATAATGTCAGATGTCTTAAGTCATTCTCTCTCTCTCTCTCTCTCTCTCTCTCTCTCTCTCTCTCTTTCCTTTTTAGACAGAATCTTAGTGAATCTGGATCTCATCTGTTTGGCCAGCAAGCCCTGGGGATTCTCCTGCCTCTGCCTCCCCAGTACTGATATTACAGTTGTGTGCCTTCATGCCCAGCTCTTACTGCATGCTGGGGATCTGAACTTGGGTCCTTATGCTTGTGTGGGCAATACTTTATCCGCTGAGCCATCTTTCCAGCCTAAACTTGACCACATAGTGGGTCTGACTGCTATTCTTATGGATCTTGTGATGACCCACAGCCATGGGTGTCTGTAGGTCACTTAAATGTGGCTGGTTCTCTGAGATTGGGCATTTCTGTTTTAGTGCAGTTAGCTAGCTACATGTAGCCAGAACTACTGCATCAGACCATGCGGGCTTAGTTGACCAGACGCTGGTAGTGAGCCCTTGAGCTCCCAGTATCACCCACAGCCTTTGGCTTTTTTCTCCTGTAACTGAAGAGTCAGACTTGCTTCTGTTTGCTTTGATTACCAGATTGGATTTCCTAACAATCTGAGAAACAAGGAGAGGAAAGGATGAAAGGATTACTCTGAATCACTGTGGATGGGCCTCAGGTTGCTATGCAGACACTGTTCTCTGATCACAAAAGGCATTGCCTACACTTCGCGCATGAGGATTAACCGGTTGCAATATTGAGAGACCCAAAGCCATTTCGGATGGGAAATATTGAATCAGCAGAACTGAAAACACAGCTGTGTGGTTCTGATGGGAGTGTACTTTCCTCTGCCAGTCAGTTCCTACTTAGCATTCGTGGTGTGCTCAGCTGGCTTGAGGGATAGTTAAGAGCTCCATAAAATGGAGCAGCAGCCACCACCAAGAGGCACAGGGGGTTGAGTTGCATCAGTGGCAGCCGGGCTCAGCTCTCGGTCTCAATGCCTTCTGGAGCCCAGGTACCCTGCCCAGCAGGTGGTAGGGTGGGGCCTCAGTGCTATGCTCCAGCCTGGCTCCGCCCCTGCTTGACTCTCACCTTTAACTCCTGGTACGAGAGCATTCTGGAGGCCCATCTCCTCTGTGGCCTTTCCTTTGTATCTTCTCCGGTGCTTTTGACAGCGTCCTAAGAGGGCGCTTTGTCTCCAGTCTGCTCACCTTCAGCTCACCCCAGCTCTGAATGCTGGTGCTCTGAATCTCCTCATTGGCCCACACAATAAAGCCCCTTTTCTTCAAACCGGACCTCCCACACACTTTTAAACTTGGCATCTCGGTGTTTTCTGAAAGCAGAATATTGTTTAGTGTTTTTTGATTTGATGGGAGCCTCTTTGATGGGGAAATTGGACCATCAGTATTTGCAATTGAAGGAGCCAGAGGCCTGCTTTTCTCTCCTGCCCTTCAGAGTGTGCTCTAGGGCAGCCTGACATCTTCAGACTGGAACCATTTCATCTGTAGAAAGGAGATAGTTATGATATTGCAGGAGTATTGTGAGATGAGATACAAATTGTCTAGTCAGATACACGGTGCTGAGAAGCTCAAAATACTATTTTGTTGCTAATCTTCTTTTATACATTTTTTTTGAAGCAGGATCTCAATCCCAGGACAAACTGTCCTGAACTCACAGCAATCTTCCTACCTCAGTCTCCTGAGTGCTGAGATTAAAGGTGCAAGAAATCACAGCTAGCTATTTTTTTATATATACATTTTTAGTTTTGACTTCTTATTTTTTCCTCCTATACCTTATGTTAATTAAAATTAATTCTCCTTTAACTATATCTATTTAGAAGATATATTTTTAATTAAAAGCTACCAAAGTAGGCATAGTGGCCATCAGGCACTCAGGAAGTAAGGCAACAAGGATGTGACCTTGTCTCAAAGAAAAAAGCAGTGCATAGTGACACATGCCTTTAATCCCAGTGTTCAGGAGGCAGAGGTACACTATGAGTTCAAGGCCAGCTACAGAGTGAGTTCTGGATCGCCTGGCCTAGAGCGAGACTTTACCTTGAAAACAAACAAACAATAACAGAAAAACCAAAGAAAGAAAAAATAAAAGTACAAAGGAAGGAAGAAATGAACTAAGGAAGAAAGAACAAAAACCTCAGAATCTCTTGAGTCCACCCCACAAAATCCTGGACGTGAGAGTTCAAAGGCTGTAACCCTCAGGCCCCCAGTGCTGACCTCCTTCTTCCAGCTGACCTCCCATCTCCTAGACCGCCAGCAAGGGATCAGGGGTTCAAGCACGTGGTCTGTAGGGACATTTCGTATCAAACTAGAGACTCCTAATGTAAAATATATTCAGTCCAACTTCAAGTGTCCCAGCGGTCTCACAGTTCCAACACAGTTGAAAATTCCGAAGTCTCTTCTGAGACTTCCAACATAGAATGGCAGATAAACAGTCTTGTTTCAAAAAGGAGGCAGAGAGGCATAGCAAGGAAAGACAGGACCAGAGCAAGACCAGATCCAGCAGGAACAACGCAAGCCATGCAGCTCCATGTACCATATGCAGGGCTAGTGGCCTCACTTGCCCTCCAAGGGCCTGCTGCACTCTGCACCTGCAGCTTTTCTTAGACACCCCATGCTGCTGTTCTCTACAACCTCCTGGCTTCACCTTTATAGTTTTATTCAGTGATCAAGACCTCCTTGCAGGGAATCTGACTACACATTGCCTGCCCTTGGCAGCTTTCTGGAAAATGGCACAAACTTTCATGACTGCATAACTCTTATTAGAACAATGCAGATCATGCCACCAAGTTCTGTCAGGTTGAGATGTAGCCTAGATCTTGCTCACCACAGCTGCAAAGGTCCTCTCAGTGTCTGCCTGGCTGAATTATTACTTCAAAAAGTATATTTGCAAGCAGAGAGAGAGACACACACACATACAGAGAGATCAGGGCCTCTAGCCACTGCAAACTCCAAGTGCATGCACCCCTTTGTACATCTGGGTTTAAATGGGGACTGGGGAATCGAACTGAGGTCATTAGACTCTGCAGGCAAGTGACTCAATTACAGAGCCATCTCTTCAGCCCTGAACTCATTCATTACTTCTGAATTCAATGTCACTCAGGGTAAAATGCAGCCACATTCTTTTTCCAGAATGTAAAGCAATGGTTTTTAGTCCAGTTGTGATAGAGTCCTTGTTCTCTGAAGCCTCGCCTCACAAGTATGACTTTTACTCTCTGCATTTTTGTCAGAATCCTACTCTTCCAAGCACTCACCAGAATTGCCCAATTAAGCTCTGCTTACCACATTCTAGGACTACTCTACCTCTCAGCTCAAACTATCCCACATGTCTCTGGCAAACCAGTTTTAATGGTCTATGAGCCACATGGCTGGGTTTCTCATAGTAGAAGTAACCACTCCATTTCTTGGTGCCAATTTTCTTTATTAGTTACTTCTTTTGTGGCTGTGCTAAGCATCTGAAAGAAGCAACTGAAGAGTGTAATTATTTGTTTTGGTTCACAACTGGAGAGAGTACAGTCCATCCATGGTGGTGAGGAAATGCATGAGCGGCTCCTCTTTGTGGCGGTTGTAGAAGCATGAGACTGCTTGCTCACATCTCAGTGGGTCAGGGAGCAGACAGGTCAACTGGAAGAGGAGCTGGACTATAACCCTCAAAGACCACCCCAGTGACTCACTTCCTCCAGCGAGGCCCCACCTCTTACATGCTTAAAACTTCCCAAAACAGTGGCATCAGCTGCAATAGGGACATTTGCAATCAAGGCCTTTCGCCTTCTAAACTTGTGAGGTAATAGAGGGCTGGCCTGGGTTGCTGAAGGGTTGGAAGAGCTTGAGAGGGGTTTCCGGCTGTGTCTCCACAGATGCCAACCACAGGAGGAACTAAACAAATAGGTAGAGGAGGACTCTTAGAAAGGCTGCATCACCCTGCCCACAGCTGAGAGACCAAGGGGTATGAGTGGTGGGCACAGTGGTGTAGTAGACAGATCTCCCACACCACAGGGAAGAAGATGGTTTGATTTTTAACAACAAACGCAACTCATCTGTAGGGCATGTTAAGGTTTGAATGTAAAATGTCCCTTGGCGATCACTTGTTAAAAAGCCTATGTCCCCAGATGCTATTTTGGAAGGTACTAGAAACTTTAGGAGGTGGCACCCATTTGGAGGAAGTTGGTCATTGGGGATATCTTGTCCATGACTTCTTTTTGGCTCTGCTGTGCTTCCTGTCTGCCATCTGCCTCATGTACCCACTACCATGATATTCTGCCTTACAACCAGCCCAGAAAATAGCTGACAAGTGACCATGAACTGAACCCTCTTCCATTATGAGCCAGAAAAAAAAAAAAAACTTTTCTTTCTTAAGTTATTTATGTCAGGTATTTTGGTCATAGCAACAGAAAAGCTAAGTAATATAGGGTCTCATCTCATAAATAAAATATTTTTTTTAAAGAACAGGAAACTCTAGAGTACAACATTCTGCCTATATTGTAATGTTCACTTAAAAAACAATTAGGGCAAACCAAGAAAGGAGCAATTATGCAATGAAGGAGCCTGGGCCTGGGGGAGTCAATCAACAGCCATTAAATTCGGCCAAATATTCCACTCAGTGAGGGGGAACCTTTGATTGGAAATGGGGATTTAGGGCAAGATGAACCGGATCCCATACTCTTGGGCACCCAAGAAAAGATGCACTATACGAAAGTCTGACAGGG
>PVHP010012735.1:0-42397 GCA_004024765.1 Zapus hudsonius
TGTGTCGAAAATCGTTGGTTTCTGTTCCACTGGCTAATCCTGTGTTGATTTAATGGCTGTGGCTGTGGGCCCCTTGTTCATCTCGTCTTTCTCTGTGGAGTTCCATTTGGATCCTCCATTGTATGACTGTGGTGGCCCCTCTCTTGCCAGAATCTCAGCTATCGGCCTACGGTTGGTTGGTAGGGTTAGATGAGCCCCAACTCTCTCGCTGCATCTGCCTCCCTTGAGATAGATTCAGGCTTCAATCAGAAGACTGTTGCTGGAAGGTGACCGGAGTCGAGGACCTGGCTATTGCTTGCTTCCACGGCCTCTATCACAGCTAAAAATCCTAACCTCTGTTCCCCTGGGGACACCTCGTGGCTTCTAGTTCGCCATCATGAACCGGAAGCCCCAAGTTTCAGTTTTATTCCCAATCTCAAACCCAGCTCCTTTTCTCTGTTTCTTTTTAAAAAATATTTTATTTATTCATTTTCAAGCAGAGAAATACAGAGAGAGAGAGAGAGAGAGAGAGAGAGAGAGAGAGAGAGAGAGAGAGAGAGAGAGAGAAACACCAGGGCCACTACCTTTGTGGGTCTGACATATGTGGGTCCTGGGGAATTGAACCTGGGGTCTTAGGCTCCAGAGACAAGTGCCTTAACTGCTGAGCCATCCAGCCCTCTCTGTTTCTTAAGAACACCAGAAAAAGATCAACACACTCTTCCAGTGAATTCTGTATGCATATGGCAAATGGTTCCCAGGTAGCTACTGAAGGTTTTGGTCCTGACAGCACTTTTTCGTCATGTCGGGCATCCATGCAATGGAATTACAGACTCTACCTCCTCATCTTTCCATTTCTACTGAAGGGTTTTCTCCAATCCTGGATTCTGGCCATCTTTTATAAAAAGCTTGTGCTCGTGTTCCATTTTAATGACATAAATACTCAGGTATTGGAACAGTGCTTTTGTTTTCAAAGCCAAAAGGGGAAGACAAAACTATTTTTATAGAAAACATTCTGTGAACCCTGGTCACAAAGTTATCGAGACACCCAGAGCTGCTTGTTTTCCTGAAGCTGGTGATGATAACCATGAAGACAAAAAATATTATTGCCAACCTATGAAGGAGCAAAGTGGGTGAAGGTGGAAAGCTGGGGGAAGACAGAACGAAGCAGACGTGCTGGGGTGTCTGGAACTGTGACTTGGGCATCTGCCTGGTCTCATGTCCCCTGTGAGAGGCAGGGGATATTGAGGATGACATTTCCCTCTGCCTGGTTAGAGAGCTGATGGATAAGGGAATGACAATGAGCTGTTCTGGATCTGCAAGCTAAGTCCTTAAGTGGAGGTGTGATTGTCCATTGCAGAAAGGGACGAACCATCAAGAAAGAAATACTAGGCTATCCATGGTCCCCTGTCACAAGGACTGATCCAGACGACCCACAGAGGAGGATATCCAGCTGGTTGGGGAAGGGAGAGGGGGAGCATTGGAGAATTGGGGATAACAACTCATTGTTTGCCCACTAAATCATGTAACTCATTATGGACAATAAAAAATTAAAAACAAGATAAGATTAACTTAAAAAAAGAAAGAAAGTAAGGCTGATTCAGAAAGTTCCTTCCTGTGTTCCTCACAGGACGATGGTAAATTCTGATATCCTGCAAAGGGCAAGGCTTGGTAAATTTGCTCAGTCACTTCCGATGGTGATTACCTGAGGGAGTGAAACTGCACTGCATGAGGCATTTTCATAATGAGAACATCCCGAATCCAGTTATCCTGGCACTATCATCACCACTAAGCTTGCTAAGTATTCCCTACTCTCCTTAGGACTTGTACCTCTTCAAAACATCCACAACTGCCTAATTGATTAGGACTTGGCCCGACAGCTCCAGGTGGCTAATTGGTAAAGCAATAGCTCAAAGAGAATTCATCTTTAATTATGGGCATTTGACATCTTTATGTAGGTTTTATGAGATATTAAATACATTTCCACTAGACATCCATTAAAGCCATATGGCAGCATTGCACATGTAGAAAAAAATGGGCATAATGAAGCGTTTTTATTTATTTACTTAGAACGGCAAGATACACTTCTGAGTACACTTTTTTTGCGAGTTGAGGCTTGGTTGTAAAGACATTTTCTTTTTTTTTTTTTAATGTATTGCTGAAGGCTAAACAGAGGTAAGGTCCAAAGAGTCCAAAAGAAAAAAAAATCCAGAACTAATTCTTATTCTGAGGCTTTAAACAAAAGAGTTTATATTGGAGATATAAACTAAAACAGTACCTTTTTAAATTTGTCCTTGTTTTCACTCAATCAATCAGAATAAGACTCTTTGGATCCATGCAGTCAATGCTATTTAGAGCCTAGTATGAAAAAAAATGATGTGGCTTCTACTTGCCACAGGACCAAGGATACTTAAGTGATACATGGATGGTATCAGAGACTCTGATTTTCCCAAGATGCATACATGTATATACATTTATACATACATATATACCTGTATATAGGAATTTTGCTGAAGATAAGGTCTATAGCTTTTCATGATAAACAGGGCTTTATAACTGAAAAAAAAATCCTTAAGGACCAGAGTACTCTATGTCCAAGAGAGTCAGCCATCTTGCAATATAAGACACCTAGCTACCAGCTAGAGTACCTAGATACCAGATCACACGTGTGCGAATAGCTACTATCAAAAAACATAAGAGGAGTATTGGTGAGGATATATGGTCCTGGCATACTGCTGGGTTACTATAAATGAAAACAGCCATAATGGAAAACAGTATGGAGGTTCTTTAAAAATTAAAAATAACATTACCATATGATATAGCAGCTCTACTTCTGGGCACATACCCAAAGCACAGGAAAGCAGAATGTTGTAAAGATATTTGCATTCCCATGTCCATTGCAGCACTCACAAGGGCCAAGGTATGAAGTTAGCTTAAGTTGCCCATCAATAGGTGAACAGGTAAAGCTAATGTGTTATGCAGACACAATGGAACACTGACTTTAGAAAAGAATGAAATTTGTTATTTGTGGCAACATGGGCAAAGCTGGAAGACATTATGTTAAATGAAGTAAGCTGAACACAGATAAATACTGCATGATTTCACTCCTGTGTGGAACCTACAAAAGACACACTTATGGAATCAGCGAGGAGCAAGGTAGTGAGGGAGTTCAGGAGAGGACAGAAGAGTTGGGAAGATACTGGTTAAATGATACAGAATGTGAGTCAGATTGGACCTATTATACCATTTATAATAGTTTACAATATGTACTTAAAAGCTGCAGGCGATCATCTGTACTTGAAATTGTGAAGAAAGTAGATTTTAACTGTTTTCACCATAAAACTGATTTGCTTGATAATGTATAATGCAAACTAGCGTGATCCAGCCATTCTACAGTATAGACAAATATCAAAACATCACACAGGTATGTCCAACCTGTACCCTGTGGGTCACATGAGGCTGAGGATACCAACAAATGAGACACAGCACCAAATCATAAACTTAAAACATTGAGACTTTTTGTGATTATTTTTGTAACTCAACTGCATGGCTCTTGGCCATGAACTTTTAGATGGCATTGTGTTGTAATGTCAAAAGATTGAAAATGCAAAAATAAATATATATAATTTGTATTTGTATTCTCAAAAACAAAATATAGAGCTCTGTACCCAAGGCTGCAAGATAACAAAATAGGGCCATACCCTAGTTATTTTGAGGAAGGCAGGTAATTAGGTTCCAACAATACCAAAGAAGTTTTTCTCTTTATAATGCCGTGATTCTCAGCAAATAAGCTTTATGATCTTGGAGATTAAATTCTGCCTCAAAGGAATGCAACCCAAAGCAGAGTATAAATGAGCTGCTCTGGGAGCAGCAGTCCCATCTGGGTTTGGAAGCAAGCCCACAGAGGGTTTGCTAGAGAAGATAATGGAGATAGGAGATGGGGAGAAGGAATTAGTGGATCCCCTCAACGTTGGATGCTGAGACACTCACTAACTGGTATTTCCAGGACATTTTCATCTAGTTTTTATCAACTGGCTTGAAAACCTTTATTACATTACACAATTTTGCAAATGTTGACCTTTGATTTGGTGCATATAGATACAAATACACAGACCTCCAGTTTGAAAAAAAAGTTAACTAGCTTTTCAAGCTTTGTTTGCTATAAACAATATCCTATAATATCCTGTTCCCTGTCCCTGATTACCTATTTGGTATTTTCTTCCACTTTCTCTGAATGAAATGTTTATATTACTAATTTTCAAAAATGGATTTTCTTCTATGCAAATCCATTTTCTCTCTCCACTTCTATCACACAGGGTACACCTGTTATACTCGCATCACATTATGGTCTTTTTCATTAAATCAACTTTTAGTGATCACAATTCCTTTCCTGCATGAGTGTTGTTGACCTGGGAGATGGTAAGGATTTTCTTTATTAGTCTGTGGTTTGGTTTTCTAAGTGGCTATCACCTCCACATCAAACTCTCCACTAGTTTTCTGAATTCCTTTCCAAGATATTCCTTCTGATATTCCATTAATGTCATCCTCTTGGGCAAGAATTTTCCAGAGGACTGTTCTCAGCTATGCCTGGTATACCCCATTCCCAGAGACCCTGAGGTTTACTTTCTTTAGTACGGTGCTTACGCTTCATTATTAACTTGACTGGATTTAGAATCAATCCAGGAGACACCCCTGTTGGCATGTCTTTGAGGGTGTTTCCAGAAAGCTTCACTGAGAAGGGAAGACCCACTGTGATATGGCACCATCATATAGACTAAATAAAAGGGAAAAAAAGGAGAAAGTAAATTGAGCACCAGCATTCATCACTCTGCTTCCTGACTACGGATGTAATGTGATCAGCCACCTCAAAATACCGCCACCTTGCTTTCCTACTGTGATGGATCATACCCTCAAACTGTGAGTCAAAACAAACTCTTTCTTCCTAAAGTTGCCTTTTTGTCTGGTTCTTTGGCCAGAATGATGAGAAAATTATACTAGGTTCAGGATCGGGCTTCAGCTGTTAGCCAAGGTAAGTCCCTGGCAGTTTCCTGAATATCTGGCCTGGGAGAGGAGATTTGAGAATTAGATTGTTTGTCAAACTTCCTAACCATCTTTATTTGAGCTCTGATATAATTTTCTAGAGTATGCTATGGATTCATCTCCTTCTAGCTCCAAAATGTTTCTAGGATTTATACTTTCATCTTTCCTTGTGTTTTTCCTGTCTGGATGAATTTAAGCCATTCACACTGGTCTGTGTTGCCAGCCCCCTTCCCCATCTCTCTCTTTGGTAGGGAACAAATCTGGAAATATGCATTCAATCTTCTCTAGCTGTTTTTGAGGGTCTAGCAGAAATCAATATTAGAGAAACCCAGACAAATACTTTAAGCAGGCATTTTATCAACAGCTATTTACAAGACAATAACCAACATGTGGTTATCTAGAACTTATAGGTAAAGCAAATGAGGCTCATTCTGCCTCAAGAAAGTCATTTGCCTGACTGTTACAGACAGTGAACACCTTAAGCCCAAACCCTCTTTTCACTTAACTTTGCTCATTTCAAGCTTCTGTAGAGCAGTGCCTTCTTGGTAGTCTATAGCTGCTTTCGAGTTCCAAATACCTGAGAACTGCCTCAGTCAATCAATACCTTTTGTCATGCTCTATTACAGCTGATCAATATGGACAAGGATGCAATGAGGTGGAAGCTAGATGTTTTATTCAATCAAGTTTTTGGTCTTTTTTTTATTGATCTGAATGCTTTAGTCGTGTTTATAAAACTTCTATATCCCTCTCATCTGATTTGTTTTATACCAGCGAGCAAGAATTGTTTGCATAAAGCATCTGAATATGCCTTCCTTTGTAGTTTCAGACTGAATCCATCAGTGGGAACAGATGAGGGTCCTAGACTCATTTTCACTGGGCAACCTTGGGTGAAACCACCACCCCTGTGGGTATTTCTGATTTGTACATTGAGAGTTGTTAAAGCTCACAAACTTGTATTCCATGGATCAGCACACATATTTAGTGTGGCTGCCATAATAAAGCAAAAACATTTGGAATGTGGTCGCTTTTAGTGGTGGTGGGAGGAGGAGGAAGGGAAAGTCCCCTTTAGTTTTCTGAGGACATATATATATATAATTTTTATTTTTATTACATAATATACATATAATGTTTTATTATTATATAATATATATTATTATTTATTTTTTATTTTTTTGAGGGAGGCTGACTTGGAATTCACTATGTAGTCTCTGGGTGGCCTTGAACTCATGCTGATCCTCTCACCTCTGTCTCCCAAGTGCTGTGTCACCACACCCAGATAACAATAGCTATTTTTAAATAGGTCATGGCCAAGGTGGTTCACGAATTCCTATGAACTGTCTGCTCCTTCAATGAGTATTTTTTTTTTTAGCATATATCCCGTTTAACACCAACTTCTGAGATCCTGCAAAGAACTCCGGTCAAAACAATCAGCATTCTAAGATTAGGAGGGATAAACTTACAGTGTAACTATGGAAAATCAGAAGGAAAATGTAGAGAATCAAATGGGTGACCTTCCTTCCTTCTACATGTTTATATATTTTCATTGGTGAACCAGCTGACTCCTCTTTTCCGAGAACACATTGGTACCAGTGGTATCAATAATCATTCCTTCTTCTGTCTTGTCTAACTCAACATGTTTGAAATATTTCTATCATGAATTCCCACGGGATAAAATGGTCCTAAGTTTTCACAGTTAAGAGAAGAAACATTTATCTTAATGTTTACTTAGATTATATTCTTCATATGTAGAAATAATACATTGAATGGAAGCATGCCTCCTTTTCATTTGGGTCTTTCTTTGGGGAGCCAGGAAGTCACAAAATACATCATGTACAGACTTTAGAATTACTCAGGCCTAAAACATTAAAAGTGGAATTAATTGCCTGTCATGGTGGCACAAGCCTTTAACCCCAGCACTCGGGAGGCAGAGGTAGGAGGATTGCTGTGGGTTTGAGGCCAGTCTGAGACTGCATAGTGATCCCAGGTCAGCCTGGGCTAGAGCAAGACCCTACCTTGAAAAACAAAACAAAAAAAGTGATATCAATAACATAAATGTTAGGTAACAGCATACCTTTGACCATGTTCTAGATAGCACATTTGATTTTATAATCACAGCAAACAGCGACATTCAAACAACCTAAATCACAGTATGATAGAATGCACAGCAAATGAACAGACAAAAAACAAGAAAGAAGAAATAAAACATTGATATCACAAAAAGCTAAAGGATTATATCTGTTGAATATTATTATTAAGTGAAGGTCACAAGGAGTTTCAAGTTTAAACCAAAGAGAAAAAGGTTAGTTATCATCTCTCTTCTTATTGGATTAGGAAGTCAAGATTCATTATTGGAATTCAGGAAAAACTGCTTGAATAACACAAAGTGTGAGGGAAAGAGGCGTTCACTTGGTGCTTATGAAATTCCAGTCTGATAATATTTCATTTAACTTTTCCCTCATGGTATGGAGCAGGCATTATATTTTCTGCATTGCAGTTGAGAAACTGACTCAGAGAAGGAATCTGCAAATGACTGAGTAAGCATGCCCTTAAGGGTAAATGGCATGGGCCTATGGTTCCACATTTAAGAAGCAGTGTAGATTGAGAAAAATGTTAGGGAAAATAAAATACAAGTCAGTGGCAGAGCACCTATGTACAAAAGGCAAATAGTTTTAAAAAATTGATTACTCAGTGACATTGGCAATTTTAAAAATGATACCTTTGATGGGGAAATGAATCAAGGAAGAATGCGTGTTCTGTGCACACTCATAATGATGCTGTGTTCTGTTTTGTACATTGTGAAACATCGCAGTCAATATAAAATTCCATCTAAATAGTAATAAATGCTTGTGTATCTATTACAACTACTAGTGTAAGATACAGAAAATGACACATAAGCCCTTCCCTGATTCCTTCCTCCTTTGCTCCCCTCACGTGTATTGAAGATTTTGAGCAGTGTTAATTTCTTTTCAGTTTACATATGTATTTCAAAATATACACTAAAACATTCCTGCTTATGTACTTTACAGACACATCATAAAATGGAAAGATAATGTATATGTATTCTGTGATTGGCTGTTGGACTCAGTACTATTTATCTGTGTGGATATCTATATAGATATCTACATAGGAGGCCATTATATAAAGACACTATAGATGATATGTCCAAAGTCAAAGGACGACTGAGTAATTCCCAATTTTCTACTATTAAAATCAAAGCTGTCATGAATGATCCTGTGATAATCTCCTGGTATGAAAATTATTTACCAGCCCATTTTATTTTATTTTATTTTTTTAGGCTAGAACCTCCACAAGTATGACCGGATGTGATGGGAGAAAGCATCCTAATTTTGTTACTAATTTTAAAGGGATTTTGAACAATTTTGATATTACTAGTTTTTAAATATTTTTATTTATTATTTGTAAGCAGAAAGAAAGATGACAGAGAGAATGGGCATGTTAGGGCCTCCAGCCACTGCAAATGAACTCTAGATGCATGTGCCACTTTATGCATCTAGCTTAACATGGGCACTGGGGAATTGAACGTGGGTCCTTAGGCTTTGCAGGCAAGCACCTTCACTGCTGAGCCACCTCTCCAGCCTGATCATTACTAGTTTTGCTATTGTTTTGTATATATCATTTATTATGTTCAGAAGAAAATTCCATTCTATTTCTGATTCTTAAGAATTTTAAAAAATTATAAGTGGTATTAAAATTTTATTGAATAGGTTTTTTGGTAACTATAGAGATAACACATGGATTTTTTTCCTTTTAAAAAGTGATATGATAAATTGCATTGAACAGTTTTCTCATTATGAACTAAACTTGTCTCCAGAGATAACCCCAAATTTGTAAATCCGAATTTTTAAAATCCATTGCTAAAGGCTCTCCTTACTTGTTAGTGTTTTGGGTATTTGAATGAATATACTTTTATTTTCTTGTAACAACCATACCACATTTAGAGTCAATTTGGGATTTTTTTCACTGTCTAAAATAATTTATGTATTTTGGAGATGAATATTTGGCAGAATTCCCATACAACCTTCTAGGCTGGTGCTTCCCAGTGGGGAATAATTAATGACGGATTTTGTTTCTCTCATGGTTTTAGGATCATTTGGTTTTTCAATTTTTCTTAAATTAGTTTTGATAACTTGTGATTTTATATTCTCAATTTATCCAAAATTTCAAATTTATTTGCACTAATCAACTTATTAAACTGACTTTTTATCTGGTAACCTCATGCATATGTAATTATAGACCCTTTTATGTCTTTTATGTTGTTCATTTGTGAAATTTGTTCTTTTTAGTCATTAAGCCGTGTATTAAGCCATTATATATTTTTTTTGCACAGAACCAGCCTTTTGTTTTCTATTTAATTAATTTTGCTATATTACTTTTCCCCTAATATTTTCAGGGTTATTCTGCCATGTTCTAAAAATTCCAATTGTTGACCAATTTGTCCTTTTTCTGTCTTGACATAAGTACACAAGGTTATAAATTTCTCTTTAAGTATGACTGTAGCTTTATCCCATGCATTTTAAGTAATACTTATGTGATCCTTTAATTCATATACTTTTTACTATGATTTATTCTTTGGCTCACATAGCATTTAAAATTGGATTTTTAGGTTTTTATTTATTTATTTGAGAGAATGGGCACAACAGGCCCTCTTGATGCTGCAAATGAACTCCAGTTGCATGCAACACTTTGTGCATCTGGCTTTATATGGGTATTTGGGAATCAAACCCTGGCTGTCTGGTTTTGCAAACACCTTTAACCACTAAACCATCTCCCTAGCCCTAGGTTTTCATATGTATGCGTTTGGTTATCTTTTTATAATTGATTTGCATATATTCTGCATGACACAGTTAATTCTCCAAATTCTGTTGAGACTTGCTTCATCCTCTAGAAGATGATTTGCTCAGTTTTTGTCTCCTACAGAAAATCAGCCGTGGGAACAGTAACAGTATTCTTTATATGCTCTGAGACCAGGCTATTCAACGTGTCCATCACTCCAGTTCTCCGCATCTAAGACCCACATATAAAAATTTTCTCCGTAATGTGGCATTGTATATTTCTTACTGTGATTCTGTTAATTTGCTTTTCATATTTGAAACTGGGTTGTTCATTACATATAAATGCAACATTACTATAATTTCCTTAAGAATATTAGCTTTTAAGAAAATGCAGACTGCTTTTTTAATCTATTACTTTTTGACTTTTAATTCTACTTTGCTTAGCATTATTATGTTAAGGAAAGTATTCCTTAAATGCCAGGAACATTGAAGATTTTAGTTTTATTTCAGCCATCACGTGTCACTTATAAACAACATATAGCTAGAGTTTATCTTATTATATGTTTATGTGTTTGTATGTGTTACTTTAGTTTGAGAAGATTTTGTTTTTTTAATGAGTTGAAAGACAGTTATATTGATTTTTTTTATTTTTTTAACTAAATTCTCTGAACTTGCTCTTTATTTGGTAGGATCTCTCCCCACTGTCTTACATTTTTCTAGAATCACCTTGCTTTCTTCACTTCTTAAGGATTTTAAGTTTTTCTCTCTTGTTCTAGTTTTTTTCTGAAGAAGTTTAGAGATTATAGATGTCAAGTACCTTTTACCACCTACAGCCATGAAAAAGAAAGTGTTCTCTGTGTGTTTTTCTTGATTTACCCATTGAAAAAGTTTCCCTCTGGATTCTTGTTTTTCTTCCTTTTGGGAAAGGATATGAATGAAGTTCAAACTACTTTCCTGCTCGTGGCCAACACTTTAAGCCCGCTCACCTCTTTTCAAATATTGCATAGCTTTTAACCTAACCAAAATGCCAGTTACACACCTCCATGTTGTAGACCTTTCTAGATGCCTGCTGTCTTTCACTGATGTATTAACTATCTGTATCTATCATCACCGATGACCTATAGTCAATCTATTAGTTTATCATCTATCTATGATCTATCATCTATCTTTCCATCTGTCTAACTGTATGGCCTATTTAATCTATCATCTATAATAACATTTTAAAGGACAAACTGGGAGGATTTTCACTGAACATCTGGTCATTCATCTAGTTAGAAGTGGAAGATTACACTGGCTTTCATGCAATCATTTCCTTATGTAGCTTTGGCAGGTTCATGAAAGTCTGGGATAAGGCTGAGAAGGTAACATTTGATTTGTGTGTCTTCTGAGTAAAAACATTTGTAGAACCCCACTCTCCTATGATATCCTTTGGGGATCAAGGAAACAAAAGAGATTAACCTTAACAACATGCATTTTGTCCATTATGTATATTGTTTTCATACGTTTTATTTAACTGCTAATAATTCCATTAAATAATTATCACCTGCATTTTATAGGTGACATACTGAATCTGGATTCTGAGCCTTTTAAATTACCAATATGGGTGCTGGAGAGATAGCTCAGCAGTTAAGGCACTTGTATACAATGCCTGATGGACCAGGATCGATTACCTAGTACACACATAAAGCCAGATGCACAAAATGGCACATGTCTCTGGAGTTTGTTTGCAGTACCAAGCGTCTCTCTCTCTCTCTCTCTCTCTCTCTCTCTCTCTCTCTCTCTCTCTCTCTCTCTCTGCTTGCAAATAAATATTTTAAAAATTATATAAAACCTTTTCCAAAGTTAACCAAACTGGGACTCAAACACTTGCACATTGAATTCTGCAGTCCATGCCCTTTTCTCCAGAATCATGCTTCCTAGTCCCAAACAGACAGCTTCCAGAGAATCTTCTCTGAGCTCATCAGAACAGTCAGTACTGGTTAGTCCTTCACTGGCAATTGTCATAGCAAACAGTGCAGTTATTTAGCCAGCCTTGGTTATAACTCTGCTAATTGCTAGTGCTCATTCTGTTAGTAAGCCTGGTATTTATGGACTCCAGAAACAGCCCAGATTGTGGGAAAACATAAACAGTGATCACATAAACAAATACTTTCAAAGCAAACTTTTGTTTGGGTTCCACTGTGAAACAAGTTTTATTTTTAATTATCATTTTTACTTTTGACCAAATAGCTCACATTTAAATCTCTTTCAAACCTCTGAGAGTAAATAAACCTATAAAAATCTCCTGATGTTGGTTTACACAGTAAATTTCATAAAATACATGTATCTGTTTATGCAAGAGTCTTGAAGGCTATGTCTACACTGTTGGTGAAAGGCAGCATGCCAGTTCTCATGGATGACCCCCAGTGCTATAGATAAGATAATTTCTCAGTGGCTTTATCACTGTGGAATTTACCACAGGCGAAGGGTTGGGGTCTAGCCTCTCTCTGTGCTTGTTTTCCATATGCTTTTCCTTCCTCAGCTGAATGTGAGTGTCTCAAGCAGATTTAAGAGAGCCCCGACATCTGGGTAGCTTCTAGAACAAACCTTAAAGATGGCACAGGGCTAGCTTTCATTGGCCAGTGTCTGTCTGCTGCTATTAAGCCTTCCCCAGTGGAACATAACTACTTTTGCTCAAACTAGATCAGAAGCAAAGCCTAGAGCCAGCCCACCATCTAGCCCTGTGGGAAATAGTTAGTTTGGATCGCTATAAATTAAGGGTCAGTGAACCTAAATGCAAAACCAAGTTGGGCAAGTTTTCCATTTTGAAGCTTTGCACAGGATCAGGGACCAATATGGCAGTAAAGTAACGGCAAGTAAAGAGACTTTGTTTCCATGATAAGTAGCCATATGCTTCCTAAAATGTGTTGTCAATACCTGAGAGGCTTGAAATCCTTCCTCATGTAAAGCTTTCCCCACAAACACTACTTAGAATAGAAAAAGTATCAGCATCTTTTTTTCAGTGGGCATCCCAACTCCCCCATTAAAATTAAATGGGTATGTTTACATAATCTGGGTATTCATGAAAAAAAAAAAAACACAATTCAGTATAATTTTCCCAAAGGGGTTGAAATTGAACAGAAACCACCTACACATCTAGGTTGGGAGCTGCTTCATCCTCCAATGCAAAAATAAAGATGAATTCCAAGTGGTTAAAGAGCTCTAATGCTCACCCCTGACAAGTTTTTCCTCACTGGAATGGAAATCCTAACAACTGTTTTTCTGAAATATAAATTACAATCAGCTGGTTTACTTCTGCTATTTTTTAAGACTTTCTACTCATTGGAAAAACAATTTTTTATTGCCAACTGAATACACATGAAAAGAAAAAAAATCCTAACAATTTCTCCTGCTTTTAAGTGGAGTGGAAATCTAGATGAAACTTGGGTTGTGCCCTCGTGTCTTTTAATGTGAAGCCATGATCAGACATTATCTTCTCAGAGGTGTTTATGACTTATGTGAAAAGTGATACAAACACTGTTATCTTTTTAAACTTGACTTAATCAACTATTCCTGATCGATATTTGAATGATGCTTTGAAAGTAGCTGTCAGTTACAGAATTGAAGTAGTTAAGTCCCCCTCCATTTCCTTGTTTTGACATTATAGGGTACACTGTCAGTGTTTTATATGTGTATGGAAAAGAAAATAACAAGTCTATTTTCATGCTGTAATTTGGACATGCATATTCGATGCATTGTTGCTAATTTCTACCCAGCACAATTGAGTTCCCCATGTATCTGAGGTTTCAGTGTTTCTTTTGGGTAGCTCATGGGAGATGTGAGATTTGCTTTATCCACAAGGTAACTGGTTAATCAGACCACTTGCACATAGATAACACATAAAGATGCATAGGTACATATGAATATATTAATGAATTTCTGAAATGCAAATGATTCTCTTTTAAAGGATACTACTAAGATTCAGAGTTGACCTTTGTACTTTCTTTCATTTGCACAAGGAACTGGGCCATTTTGTCCTTTTGATGTTGGTGATGGGGGACTTGGGAGCACAATAAATAGAAAGCTTATAGGCTTTATTCTGTTACAAGGACTCAGATAAACAATGAGATCAGTAGCCATAACATTTTCCTTAGCTGAACAAGGCATTTCAGAAGCAAACCCCTGTGTAAATGCTAACACAATGTTCCTAATATTCGTCAAAATATATTTTTAGAATGTATTTTTAGTCCAGTTGTTATGTTGTCTCAGTAAAGGCCACACATTCCCATAGTGTCATTTTGTAGCCAAGCAACTTGGAGAGGAGCAGAGCTGAGCACTTATGTCCAATCAGCCGCATGGCCCCATGTATGGTGCATGGTCAGAAATGAACGGGAACTGGGTAGAAGCTAGGATAGCATCATCATCGATGATACCTCCAGGGTGGTTCTGCACTCTAGCCATCAATGAAAATATGGTGAAAGTGGACTGGATGTTGCTGATGGTATTTAACCACCTAGAGAAGCCATGGTTCGAGCTTTTTTATCAAGCTTAAGATAAAAAGTCATAAGCCAGCTTCTCAAAGCAGCAAAAGGAAGCGAGAAAAGGCTTACATGTTTTCCAGAAGTAAGAAACTACTTTAAGCACAGCCTCTAGTGAGCACACATAAACAGTGAAGGATTATTTTCTCATTCGGCAAATGAGACTTAAATCATATTACTATATGTGCACTGTTCTCCAAGTGCTCTGCCAGTAAAGGTCTCTACAAAGAACTCTTTTTTGTTGCTTATTTTTAAAATGGTTTTATAAATTATTTTATTTGAGAGAGACAGAGTGTGTTAGTAAGGGTTCTGCAGGAAAAAAGAAACGAGAGAAGGAATTGTAGTGAAAAGGGGATTTGTTGGATTAGTTTAGGGCAGTCCCACAATAGCAGTGTACAGGCCCAAGAGTCAGTCCATGTGGCTGGATGCCTCAGCAGTCCCAATCCAGCACTGAAGGCCTGAAGGCTTCCTGGGGAGCAGCTGGTCTTCAGTCCAGGCTGGAAGGCTGAGGAAACTTGGTTCTAATGCCTAGGAAGGATAGCTGAGCAGGATGGATGCACATGTAAGGGAAGGCACTCACCAGCAGCATCAGCACCAGCAGCCAGGCAGGATGAAGAAAGACAAAGATTCCCTTCCCCTAGAGCTTCCTTATATCCATCCCCCTTCTGGGAGGGCTACTAACTCTGGGGGAAGGGCTCACTCTGGAGGAGGCACTTCCTCCTTCAGTTAATTCTTCCTGGAAGCAAGACCCACCCAAGATTACTGTGCATATCTGAACAGATTAAGTTAACAACCATCACCCAAAGAGAAAGAGGCAGATTTATTATTAATTGAGGACCATGGTAGCCCTCTGCCAGGGATAGGCATCTCCATGCTTCCGGATTAAGTGGCAACAGTGTGGATTCTGTATGCCTAAACATACACTTCCACGTGGCTTTGTCTTATGTCAATGATCAAGTCCCCACAACAGACGTAACAACACCTTAAGTCCACATGAACACTTTGCTTTGCTACAACTCACATTTATATAAGATGTTTAATGTTGTCAATTTGACAGGTTGCAGAGTCACCTGTGAGAAATGACTTAGATTATGTTAGCATCTCAATAGTCTGTAAGGGATTATTTTGCTTGGATTAATAGAGGTGGAAAGACCCATTTTAGCTGTGGGTGACACAATTTCATGGTCAGGGTCCTGAACTGTATAAAAAGGAGAGAATTGGCTGAGCATCAGTATTCATAGCTCTCTGCTGTATCCTCACTGTGGACTGATTGTGACCAGTTTCCTTAAACCCCTAAGGCTACTTCTTCCCCACCGTGATGGACTGTAACCTGGAATTGTACGATGAAACAAACCCTTCCTCCCTTAAACTGATTTCTGTCAGGTATTTTATCTTTGCAACAATGATAATGTAACTGCTATATCATCTAAATTCAATTTCAGAGACAGCTTGTGATGCTGGCAGGACAAATATCATTTCTCTGACACATATGGAAACTAAGGCAGAGGTATTCCTGAGGCCCAGGATTTACATTATCCTAGACTAGAAAGGGTCTACAGAGAATTCATTTTTGCCCTCTATTTTTGCAGATAAGGAAACAGAAGACCAGAAAGATCACATGCTGATTTAGAGTGAAAGAACTGAGATCCCATGAGGACATAGAATACAATGCGCTTTCAAATTGCAGCTCTCTCTCTCTCTCTCTCTCTCTCTCTCTCTCTCTCTCTCTCTCTCTCTCTCTGTATGTGTGTTTGACATTACTCTTCCTTCATGTGGTCTTCCATGAGCAGAAGCATCAAGATTCTACAAATGAGGAGGCTGAGGTATTTCTGTATACTGTTCACTACTGACTTGTCATTTCTAGCCCAATGCCGACTCTATAGCAGGTACACAAAGTGTATAAATACATGGAATGCATGTCTATCTTCTAACAGATACTAAGCATTTTTAGAAATAGGTTTGATGACATGTGGCATAAAGTAATAATCTAGGTCAGTGAGAGAAAATAATGTATCATCCATATGCCAGTCTTTTCTGTAAATGGCACAATACATGGAAAAGTAGCTTGAAAATCTGCTTTAGGAGGTGTAGGGAAGAGTGCAGATCCATCCCCAGAGAAAACCTGGGAGTGTGGTGAGTAGCCATGGTCCTAATAGCTTTAATGTGGACCCCGTACTGGGTGTGATAACAGAGATGGTTAAAAGCCTTATGCAATTTTTAAATAAGTATCTTTCCTAGCCTCTGTAAAACGTGTTCATTATCCGTCTACATTAAAGGCTCTGATCCCTATCAGTGGGCCTTTTCAAACTGTGTCCCCTCTACTACCATCAAGGTAAGGAAAGCCACTTTTCTGACAGGTGCTATCTTCAGGTGCTTTGGACAGAAACGAGGTCTACCCCACTGAAAAAGGGTATTACTGAATTCTGGTTTAAGATAAGTCTTTTGGAGAGGAGAGTGAGCAGTTGGAACTGGGTGATTCTGGGTGGGAACAGCTTAATTTGTCGTTATAGTCATTAGGTCCTTTCACTACCATGCTCTTACATGATTAGTATGACTTTTGGTGAAAGTAAAAGTGATTTTCTTTCCTTTCCTTTTCTGTATTGTGTGTGTGTGTGTGTGTGTGTGTGTGTGTGTGTGTGTTATGCATGTGCATGTGCAGATGTGTGTACATGAAGGGGAGCACAGAAGCATGTCAGTGTTCCTTCTCCATTGCTCATCTGCTAGTTTCCTGGAGACCCATTCTCTTATTCCATAGCTCGCCATTTGTGGGAGCCTCACCAATGCTTAGGCTTCTGCTCCACTGGGGTTCCAGGTGTGTGTGGCCCCTCCCAGTTGAGAAAGAGCGAGAGGGAGAGAGATAGAGGGAGGGAGGGAGGGAGGGAGAGAGAAAGAGAGAGAGAGAGAGACCATGCTCAGCTGTTCACATAGATGCTGAAGAGTCAAACTCAGCTGGTCTCAGGTTGTTGGTCTTCATGTTTGTGTGGGAAGCCCTCTTCATCACTGAGCCGTCCCTTCAGTCCTGATTCCCTTTACCTAAGAAGGAAATCATCAAGGTTTGGAGTTGCCATGTCACATGTTCAAGGTCAAATTCAAGGCCAAAGCTATGGAAAGAACTTGAACTCCATTTTCGTAAGCCTTTGTCCCCTTGTCTAAGGACATGGGGGGCAAGGCAGGTAAAGGGCTGTTTCTTCCGCTTGGCTCTCCTGCAGTGGCTGGTGCAGGTAGTCTACTGCCAGTTGAAAGCTGGGCTCCAGCAGCTGTTCACCCCTTTGATGGTCCAAAGAGCTGCTGAAGGGAATCTTGTGTGTAAATCCTACCTTTTGGTCTCCTGCAATTTATTTCTCATGCTTTTCAAACAGGCAATATTTTGATCTCAGCTTCAAAAAAATTGTTGAAGTTTAAAATTTCAATTAACCTTGGCAGCTAAGTGCTATAACTATAGGGGAGGATATATTCTTCGTGAAATGAAAATGAACCTCAAATGTTACCGGGATTTGCTGAACTAGATATAGATGCTCTCAATAATGCATCCATTTTCTCAGGCTGGAAACACAGGTAAGAAGTGGATGTTTTAAAGTGAATAAAGCTAAATTTATCATGCAGTCTGTTTTTATTAGGTGTGGTTCCTGCAGTATTTCATTTATGTTTCTATCTCATATATATGTATACATGAGATATATATGTATATATACATATATAGATATAGAGTTAAATATGAGATGCATATATATGTCATATGTACACATGACATATATATCATATGCATATGTGTATACATACATATGTATATTTTATTTTATTTTTTAAAAATACCATTTAAATCCAAATTAGGCACCAGGTAGAATGAGCTAGATAATTGCTTCTTGGATTAAATACACAAATAATAAAAATTCCAATGAGTCTAGACAAATCACAAATAAAATCCAGCTCTAAGTGGGGATGTGTGTGGAATTTCAAATTATCTTGATGTTTAGCCAGGACTTGGAGAGAAAATACATAGTTCTCCTTTTATGGCACTTTTGCTTTAAAAGAAATGTGTCTTGGCAAAAACACAGTAGTGCTTATTGCCTCATTTTGATCTTATTCTGGTCTGTGAATGGAACCTTTTGGGATATCAACTAATGAATAGGGTTTGGTCCTCTACACTGGGGTCTGAACCACATTAGGAAGGTGTGATGGTTAGGGTTTGTTGTCAACTTGATCTTTTTAATTATCTTGGGTGGGTCTCTGAAGATGTTCACAGGAAGGCAGCCTCTCAGTTGGGAGCAGGATGTAAAGAAGCTAAGGGAAGCTAGAAATTAACATCCCTTCCTGTGTGGGGAGTGCAGAAAGGAAATTCCAGTGACTCAGGAAACCATTAAGTCAGTATTATAGTCAACCTCTGTTGCTGTGCAGAAAGAACCCAAGGAAAAGTGGCTTGTGGAGGAATGGGTTTATTAGGCTTGCAGACTAAAGGGGAGACTCCATCATGGCAGGGAAAATGATGGCATGAGCAGAGGGGTGGACATCACCTCCGCCACAGCACTGCAAACAATGACAGGAAGGTGTGCCAAACACTGGCAAGAGGAAGCTGGTTTATAACCCCCATAAGCCCACCCCCCAACAACACAGCTCTAGTGAGGTTGTAAAACCCAAACTGCCATCAGCTGAGGATCTATCAATCAGAACACATTTGTTTGTTTGTGGGGGACACCTTGACCAAACCATGATAGTCAGGATAGGGTTGCAAGACCCCACCCTAAGGCTATATAAAGGGGGAGAAAATCTTCTCTCTACTCCTCTACCTGCCTCCCTCCCTGCCTGGCTGGCTGCTGGTGCTTGTCATGCATTTCTTTGTGGGCATTTAAATGCAGCTTCCTCAGCCTTCCAGCCTGGACTGAAGACTAGCAGCTCTCCAGGAAGCCTTTAGGCCCTCAGCACTGGATTGGGACTGCTGAGTCATCCAGCCATGTGGACTAAGCAGCTACCAGTTCCTTGACTCTTGGGCCTGCAGACTGCTCTTGTGGGACTGCTGTGAGCTAATCCAATAATCTCCCTTTCTACGATAATTCATTCTGTTGGTTCTGTTCCTCTAGAGAACCCTAACTAGTATAGAGTCCAATGGGCCATAAACCCAGAGCAAGAGATCATTCTCTAGGCATTTATAGGCATTATGGACGTGTTGATAGATTGTCTAAATGTTCTTCTCCTTGCTCTAAACTAAACCGTCATAGTATTCTCCCCCACAGTCTTCCTTTACTCAGCCAACCCAGTGGGAATTGGTTCATAAAACGAAGCTTGCCGACCAGGACTGAATGGATCTGTGAGGTAAAGCTGGAGACTAGAGTAGAAAGTACAAACACTGATCCAGCAATGGGAGCTACATCCTGGGTTCTAGGGATGAGCTTTTTACAAAGGTTTTCATGTGTCATAGCACGGCTAGAACTTGGAGAGGTGAAGGAAAACAGAATTAGCAAAGGTAACAAAGAGAAAATGTATGTATCCAGAAAAAAATGAGGAGACTATAGAATAAAATGAGGATTAGCCTCAGGATAGTGCTTTAATTACCTGGGAGTTGCATTCAGAAATTTTAATTATTATAAGTCCATTCCCATTCATACTAAAGATGAAGAAACAACAGTTTTTGGTTGATAATGGCCCACATGCACCCTAAAGTAAACTGTCATATTCTGAATGTGAGCGACTGGCTCATAGCCTTCATGTCCAAAAATGGGTAAAATAAAGGTAGATTCCAAAGATTACCCAAATGCCTCCTAAGTTCACTAAGTGAAGTCCTTGCAGAGAGTCCTTGAATTCTTGTGTGTATGCATGCACATTTTTGTGTAGTGTGGTTATGGAGGCCAGAGGACAGCTAACCTTCAGGTGGTGGTCTGTACCTTCTACCTCATTTGAGGTAGGGTCTCTTGCTATTCCCAGTTCTGTTCACCAGGCCAGCTGTCCCTTGAGCTTCTGTGAAATTCTTCTGTGTCTGCTGAGATTATAGGAGCCAGCCACAGCTTTTGGCTTTTACCTGGAGCCTTGGGAGCCAAACTCAGGTACTCATAAAGTGCATGAAGCACTTAATGCACTGAGTCATCGCTCCAACCCCAGTCTTTGGGTTCTTTATGAGCAACCTTAATGGCCACTTTCTGCCCTTTCTTAATGATAAAATAGAGAAATCTCCCATGAAACAACCAGCCAATCTCCTGGCTGTTTATAGTTTGGGTACACCCCTGGCTTGAAGCAGAACTGCTTGAAATGACCTCATTATTTTCCTTCAAACAATATGAACATAAATTTTCACATTGGACAAGAATCAGCCTATCTTGTGTGGAACATCTCTGCACAATGAGATCGACAGGTAAGTGAATCTGATGGCATGATGTGTTGCTATCCCCTCTAACCTTCACCTTTGATAAGTATGTCTTTCTTACTTTTCCCACCTAGATAAAAACAGATCAAGAGTGACTGTAAACGATAAAATTCATAAAATTCATTAGATTCTCTCGCAATTGCCACAGGTGACACATGTATAGTCAGCATTGTGATTTCCTAGGAAATGGGATATATATATGTATATCTTCTAGATGGAGCAGATAAAAATTCATCTGGTTTTGGAAGCTACATGATCCAAGATAGACAAATGACCTTCTCAAAGGGTCTTTGTTCTGGTTTGAATGTAAAATGCCCTCCATAGGCACATCTGCTCCCCAGCTGGTGGCACTGTTTGGGAAGGTTGTGGAAACTATAGGAGGTGGAGCTTTGCTGCAGGAAGTGGGTCATTGGAGGGCGGGCCTTGAGGTTTAATAGCCAGGCCCCAATTTCTGTTCATCCCACCACTGTTTTCCAGCCTAAATAAAAGATAACCATCCCCCCACTTCTTGCAGCCATGCCTTCCCCACCATAATAGAATGTACACCCCGAAGCTGTATGTTAAACCCTGTCTTAGCTGTATATGGTGGCTCACACCTTCAATTCCAGCAGTTGGGAGGCTGAGGCAGGAGGACTGCTGTGAGTTCGACATCAGCCTGAGCTATAGAAGCCACAGAGTGAATTTCAGATCAGCTTGGACAAGAGTGACACTGCTTCAAAAAAAAAAACCCACAAAAATTAAATAAAACAACATAAACCCTTTCTTAAGCAGCTAATTAATTCTAATTCTGCAGTGGGGGGCAGACTCTATCTTTGTTGTGCACAGTGATTCCCTCTTCCATCCACATGGGCTCCTCCCAGATTCTCTACTTGATTTCTCTGTTCTTAGTTAGGTAAAAAACTCAGATACACAACTCTTTCCACTCTGGTTTGTAAATCCCTTTTACCCTCATGGTCCAGTGGGCCCCTCATTAGTCTCAGATTAACATTTCACAAACTTTCTGGTAATTTTTGTGTCACTATATAAACTTTAGTGGTGAGGATATAGAGGGTTCTTTTTTAAATAGATAAATAGAAAGAGAAGACTAATCCACATGCAGCTTTCAAGTTTCCATATTTAATGAAATATAGACATGAAAAGAAAAGAGAACCAATGTTATTTTCTCAGGTCACTGTGTGATCAATAGGCTTCCTGAATCAACACCTGTGGACCACCCCACCACCATCTCTATAATAGAAATCCACCAGAATGGACTGGTGTACTTGAAGAACAGCTGTGCATGTCATGCCACAGTATAAGTAGGCACAGACTTTGCCAGCAAAAGGACTCATTTTCAACAATATATCTGCCCTCTCCTAAGTAGGCATATTTCTTCAGTTCTCTCAGGCCTTGGTTTTCTCCCCTGTATGCTGGGAATAATACTTTACCAGTTTCATCAGAGTTACTACAAAGACTGTATTAGTTAGCTGCTATGAGTATCAGATCTCCCTAGTTCAGTACCTCGCACATGGTGGGCATATTTGTTATATGAACTGGCACTTGTTACTCATATATAAGCCCAGCTTTCTGAGAACCCTTATTTGATATTTTGCCAAAGACCCATCATGGCATGGCTGGCTATGAATCTGGTGTTTGAGCCTGGTTGGTTGGTAACCATAGGTTAGAAAGCTTTGTTGGTCCCTTTTCTGAGACATAGTTAAGGATAGCATTTTTTTTGGAAGGGGGGTTTTGTTGGAGCCTGTCCATCTCTGAGCATGGCTTGCTTCCTGTTTCTTAGGTAATCCGTCTTTTTCCCAACTTCTGAAACCAATCCAATCTATTTCTTTCCAGCATCTTAAAAAGAAATAATAAAGGCCAACACTACCACTCCTATTGAGATGAGAACATTTTCTTCCATTACCCCTGGGGCAATGTGTCATAAGTTGGCAGGGAACCCTGTGTTCCCTTTAACTGGAAAGTTAGGGTGGTGGGTCCTGGAAGCAGTGCACATGAAGGGACTGGTTCAAACATGAATTGTCACTGACTTTGCATCTCCGGGCCAAATCCCATGCATCAGGGTAATAGGGGTAGATTCTGTTTAGGATGTGGTCAAGCTTGGGAAAAACTACGTTAAGGACACACAGTTGAAGTGAAAATTACAGCGTCTATATTTTAAAGCAAGATTTGGTTTCTCTCATGGGAATTTGATCTGAAGTCACAAATCTGTATACACTATATTGAGTTTAGCTAGGGAGGGGACTAGCTGGCCTGGCCTGTACCCCAAAGTCCTTACATTTTAGTATGTATGATCTCAGTGAGCCTACATTTTTTTCTCAGCTGTATAATGAATTATTAAAAAAGTTAGTTAGATAATATCCATAAGGTATTTTTTTTTGCCTGAGATATAAGAAACGATAAAGCAAACAGTACCTAGAACCAAGAAACTGACTAAGGAAAAATGTTCTTTAAACCAGGAGCAAAATGAAAAATGAGAAGTCAGAGCAAAGAGCTAAGGACAGTAAAAGGCAATAGTTTATTGATGACAACAGTTGCAATAGGGCTTGGAGTTAGAGGAAATCCTTGAACTTGGCATTCATCATCTCCTGCCTCCTGACAGAAACACCTGGTGTGCAGTGTCTGCTAACCTGCGTAGCTCACGGTATCAATTTGTTGCAAGGCGTGAATAAAGGAAGAGAAGACTAAGGGAAAAGGCACATTTATGTGGCTCATCTCCAGGTTTGTCTTATTGCCGGATGGTTTTGATTTTCTCTGATTATAGCTTACAGTGTTTGTTTCCCTATTGTCCCAGAGAGATCCTGGCAGAGTGGCCCATCATGAATTAGCAAGTGGGTGGGCACTTAAGAACTTGCTGGTTCTTGTGGCCTGAACAGTCATACTTTCTACCCACGCTCAACCTGATGTTGGACCATAAGAATAGGAGAGGGGCACACAAAACTTCCTCTTTGATGGATTAAACTAAATTCTGTCCTCTTGATAAATATGGAGTCACCGCTGGAAAAAAAGAACATTGTCACAAGATGCCATGGACTGTCTTGTAACGAATCATGCGGCTATGAGAGATAGAAAAGTTTTCCATCATAAAAATAACAGTGGAAGGGATAATGAGCCATGTCAACAATAGCTAGAAACTATAGTTAAATTAATAAAATACAGAAAATAAAATTAATATAGTAATATATAATAAATTAATAAAACTATAGACATCATCTTAAACTTCAAAATAGTGCTAAAAGTTGGCGTTATCATTCCCATTTTACAAATGCAAAAACCGAGGCTTATAGACATTAAAGTCACATGCAAAGGTCACAGTGTCTAGTGCAGATGGAGTGAAGTCCAGCTGCAGGGTAATTAAGCTTTCTTTTTATGCCATCACTCTGCACAAATGTCTTGTAATGACCTTCAAAAAGATCTTTTCAAAATCACAAACATTCTCATTTTCATTGCCTTTCTCCATCAATGTTTTTCCTTTCTTCTGGAATCAAAGTTTGTAACTAGGGGAAAGTAGGCCTGTAAGGCAGTCATTTCAGTGTTTGAAAACCACCACAAACTATAATTAGTTCACAATAATTAGCAAGAAACAAATACTTTTTTTTAAAAAAAGCATCCATTCACTTAAAATATTTTTAAATTTTATAATGGCTAGTATATCATTATAGCAGATCAGAGATATTTAGTTAGAAAAAAAACTTTAAAAATGAGAGCCCATTTAGTGTGTCTTTGCTTCAGGGTTCTAATTACTTTGAAAACTACCAAAACTTCATATACAATTACAAACAGCACTCAGTCATGACTTTAGGGAAGTGGAACAAATCCCTTATTTTTTTACGTCTCCATTATGTGAGGAAACTAAATAATAAACACAAGGTGCATGTTTACATGATGCCATTTTTGTTTCCCACTTTATTGACAGTTCCTATTTTCCATGCTAAAAAAAAATAATGAAAAATAATACCAAGTAATGGTCATTTTTGAAATGAGACCAACAAAACAAGACCGGAGAGGAACAATAAGCATGTTATTGTTTTTCTGTAATATATTAGCAAATCCTGGAAGCTTCAATTTGGTTTCATTACATTTCCAATATGTGCATGCATCGATTCATCTTCTTTTCTTCCCATAGTAAAGATTTATGTACTGTATTAATCACCTCCTGACAGTCACCTCAGCAGTTTCATTTAACAGAGTAAACCAGTCAGGCCCCTTCAGACTTCTGGGGACGTCACACGGAGAGCTTTGGGTTCCTGGCAACTTGAATTACTCTTGCCAATATGAGATTTTTCAGAGCGATCCATTGTAGGGCCATCTCATATATCACACCTGCCTCTGCTCTCTTCCTAGTTGATAGGTTGAAGGAGAGACACCCTCAAGATCATGCCAGTGTCATTTTGAAGCAGCCTTGGCATATGGGTTCCTTGGTAGCCAACAGCTCAAACTGGCAACAGATAAGCCTTCTATTTTCCTTATGTGATGCCAATGATACAGAGTCTATATGCAGCGTTTAGCAAGCTGACATTCTCCCAGGGGCTTTGGCTAGCAACAGCCACTTGTCACACATTCACTGCATGCTCAGGTGGTTTAACATAAGGAAGGCATGAAGGACCAATCATTTGTACTCGCTTCTCAGCTTATACGATGCTAAATAGAATTGAGGGCCATTGACAGATTGCTTCATCTGTTTGAATTCTGTTTGGCAAACACACACACACACACACACACACACACACACACACACACACACACACAAACTTTTCTTTAAATGTTTTTATTTCTGTTTTTTTTTTATGACAGAGAATAGGCATGCCAGGGCTTCTTACAGCTGCAAATGGACTCCCAACACATGTACCACTTTGTGCATCTGGCTTTACACAGGTAGTGGGGAATTGAACCTGGGCCACCAGGCTTTTCAAGCAAGTAGCTTTAACCTCTGAGCTATCTACCCAGATCCTAAAAATTACTTTTCTTAGATCAGCTTCACTCTCTGAAAGATACAGTTCTAAACTTAATGTGGTCTCAAATAATTTTCAATGACTCTTTATTAAGTCCCTAACAGTATTTCTGAGTTATCTGCTAATTTCCTTTGAGATACTGAGTGCAGAGAGTTGGATTCCAAATGTAGTTATAATCAGAAAGAAGTAACTTTTCAAAATTATTCACCCAAGAGAGATATCATTTGAGCTTTTTTTGGTTTTGCCTGTTTCTCTGATCAAACAGAAGGGTTTAGAGGACACTTTTCTTACTAAAAATCTCAAATAACAGAGTCAATGACTTGGCAAGCTTGCTAAGGATTGGCTAAGTAAAAATTATAGCCCTTGTATAACGGCGTGGCACATGAGACCAAAAATAAAAAATGACCAATTTCACATTAAGAAAATTTAATGATAAATCCAGAGAGGGAAAAATGGGTCACTGCAGTGCTATTTCTACAGGTTTTCAAAGGCATTCATACTTCCAAAATCCTGGACTTAATGGCATTTAAATCTGCCCAGCCTGGCAATTTCATAAAATGGCAGTAAAGTTTAACCAAAGACTAGACTAGACTAGACTAGACTAGAAAATGGCAGTTTAATGAAAGACTAGACTAGGAAATGGCAAGTTTGTACTCTGGTCTTGACCTTGTACTGAGTTGTAAAGTCATAGTCTGAACCATTCAATCCACCACAGATCAGGAGTGTGGAATAGACAATGGCTACCTACCTGGTGCCTACGGAAGTGCTTTCTAGAGAAAACCTAATAGATTCATGTTTGCTTGCAACATGTCGGCACAGGTTTAAAGAAATATCACATGATGTAAGGAGATATGATTTGATGTCAGGTTGACAAGGGGTGGACTTGTGATGGTTAGGTTTTGTTGTCAACTTGATCTTTTTAATTATCTTGGGTAGATCTCTGAGGATGTTACAGGAAGGCAGCCTCTCAGTAGGGGGCAAGATGTAAAGAAGCTCAAAGGAGATGGAAGTAAACATCCTTTCTTGTGTGGGCAGTGCAGGAAGGAAATTCCAGAGACTCAGGAAGCCATTAAGTCTGGGGAAGGGTTGTAAGACCCCACCCTATTATATAAAGGGGAAGATATTCTCTCCTGGGCCCTCCTGCTGTTTGCTGTTCTGTGTGTGGTGTTGGTGATGGATTTTTCTCTCTGCTTGGGCCTGTGAAAGAGGGCCAGCCTCTTTCGCTGTTACAGAACTTCCCCTCAGTGTGTAGTTTAAATAAATACTTCCCCCCCAAAAGAAATATCTCATTGATTGGCTCTATATTTACATAATACTGGGAACAAGGGGATACTGGTTATATCTACAGGATTCAATGTTTTCACTTGAAGATTCTTCTCCCCCTTAGTAGAAATCAAGATAATTACTACATTCTCAGTGTCTTTCATGTTCCTGTGTAGAGATGTTTTTATTTACTAAATATATGGCTAAACAACTCTCTTCTCTTCCAGTTCTGTATATTACTGAAGAGAGAACATTTTGACCAAACCAACTTCCCAATTTCCTTGGCTTACTTCTCGCTCCACTGGCTTAATTATTCTAATAAGCAGCCGTACTGAGATGCTGGCTTATATTTATATTTCAGTATAATTGTGTGCAGTACCTACACTGAAAACCTTAAAAGTCTTTTCTATTTGTGACAAAGTTTCACTGTGCTTGTTATAGAGACACTAACAGATAATATGGCATCTCTGTGCACACACATTTTCTTTTTCCTTTTCATTCTCTTAGATTACTGTCACACACACACACACACACACACACACACACACACACACACACTCCCAAAGTGCTATTATTTGGTTGCTTAAATGGAGAGAGTTCCACCCAGGCCTGTGGGACAGCTAGATTTGATGACTATAAGTGAAAAACCAGCAGTCTTCCTGGGGTCAGCCTTTAATAGCTCACGATGCTAGGGCTCTCCTATCTCATTTGTTCTCACCATTCAGTAAATAGACTTTTATAGGGGGAAAAACAGGAAGTGGAAAAAAGAATGGCATGGAATGTCACTCATTAATCATGGTCCTTGGGGAATGGAAAACAGAATTCCCCTTCTGGTCTCATTATTCTCTGGTATCTTTCATGAAACCAAATCAGCAGAGTTTCCAGCATCTGGCTGATGTTTCAGAGACACAGTGTGTGCCTTCAGCTCCAAAGGAAATATTTACTAACTTCCTGGAGTTTCTCCATTATCATCCATTACCCTTTACTTCCCAGAAAAATCTTTGTCATTTGCTAGCACTGAAAGAATGTGCTAGAACAACCCAGAAGATCTATGTATTTTCTTTGCTTCCAAACACTAAGGTGCAGCTTTAGGGGGGTGGCATCAGGTCTACACTTAGGGTACTGTTAACAATTTGTTAGGCACTCAGCATTGGGTCCTAAGCACACCTGGCAGAAGTAGGTATCTGTGTCTCTTCTTACCTGGGCTGCCGAACATGGTTCTTTAAACCAGAAAAAAATGTTACAGGTTTACAAGTGGAACTTTATGGCTTAGTATGAATGAATCAGGGGATTTTGGTAAATATGGTAAGACACATTCTGGGATCCTTAGATTAAGGGCTGTGTTCGGGACTGGGGATGTAGCTCAGGGGTACAGAGCTTAACAAGCAGGCAGAACACTTCCAAAACCAAAATCAACCAAGCAAACAATCAAAATAGAACAAAACTGCATTCATAGATACCTCCCTCAAATTCCTACTGATAGCTACATCAGTTCACCACTGCTCCTCAGCCAAGCTAAATTTTAGCCTTCATTTAAAAAAAAAGCAAATTGAGCCCATTTTCATTTTCTTTATGTTATGATGGAAGCCCAGTTTAGTCCTATGGCTTCATAGGAACCAACAACAGATCCCAATTGGATGGCTTTTTCACAGATTTTCAAGCTCTGTTACCTTCATGACACACATATTTGTAGTATCAAAATTCAGAGGAGGAAGATATCTAGATGAGACAGAGCAAGCCAAGTGCAATCAACTTTGGTGACTCACATTAACTGAAGGCAATGGTACCTGGACAGTTAGCTTGGGGTCAGGCAAAAGTATCTGCTCTCTCACCATAGTGATGGGAGAGGCCAGGCATTGATTAACATTTGTGTTTGAAAGATGAGATGTAAAATTGAACACAGAAAATACAGAAACCATTTTAGATTTGTCTTTAAGAACATGGCTTTCCTTAAGTGATTGTTTTCTAACAGGAAATTATATCTTCTTTAGTATTACAATGGCCAGTATGTTAGTATATTCTCTCTCTCTCTCTCTCTCTCTCTCTCTCTCTCTCTCTCTCTCTCTCTCTCAAATAACACTTTGGAAAAAATTAGAGCCAGATGCTTGCTTCTGGAAGCCAGCTCATGGTGCAAAATTCCAAATAACCCCAATGTACAGTTAGCTTATGGTTCCAAATGTGATATTCTCTCCCTTGAGGTTGAAAGCCTATTACTACAGGCAATGTTAACTTCTCTAGTATGTATTGGAAAACTCAGTTCTTATATGTGGATAAGAGGGAGGGTCAGAAGGATGGGGTGCAAGTGGGAAAAATGTGGTACCCCCTCCTCAAGTCTTGGGAAGAAGCTTGCTCTCCTGAGCCATTTTCACACTTAGGCATTGAAGGAATATCTCAAAATGACTGAGAAATCTACAGGAAAAGAATGATTTAGCAGTTCTCTCAGATTAACAGAACCAGCCCGAAATCCAAGTACTTTTGTTTCTCAGTCATAATACAGCTTGCTTTCCTGTGAGACATGTCTACCTGTTAGGCTAGGTAGGGGAGACACTTACTCAGCAATAAGGCATGAGATGACATTTGGGGACACAGGTGGGGAGCCTGCCATGCAACACGAGAGAAAACCTCTTCCTTCCAGACTGATGGCTAGGAAAGTCATTTTCTTGTTCGTTGAGTGTAAATCTTTTCCTTTCTACCCCAAAGCTCTGGAGCCTAGCTATACATCCTCACTTTCTCCTGAGCTGAGCAAGCTGAAAAGATTGTCATGAGCTTTGCAAACATGATCACCTTAGGCACGCATCATCGTCACCAATGGAACAGACAGTTAATTGCTTCACCAGCGGAAGAGCTTTGCTGGTTTTCTTTAGCAGCAGAGCAGGGTCTGTCATGCGCTCTGGAGCTTGGCTGAAATTACCAGTGGTTACATGTCAGCAGGATCCTTTTCTGAAAGTGTTTTTTTCCAAGGTGACAGTAATAATTTTTGAATAGGCCAGTACACAAAACCACATTTGTAAGTGGCACCCAGGGGCGGGATAAACAGGAACTTAACTTCTTAATAAAAGCAGAAAGAAGGATGAAAAAAAAAAGGAAAAAGGAAAGCAAAGTCCAAGTAAGTAACACGTAAAGAATAAACATTATCTTGTATCTATTGTAAATAATCAGAAAAGGTAACAAATCAGAAAATAAGAACAAATCACGTAGATTGTGCAACAAATGGTGATACTGCAACTTTTCCTGCTAGATGCTGGCTGGGTATCTGATTGGACACAGAGTCATGAATCTGACTTTTAAAAAGAATTTTTTTTTTACAAGTGTTTAGACCCATCTAATTAAGAGAAGGCTGGGATGCATCTGTCCTCAGCAAAGTTTGGAATTCAGGAACTTTATTATATAATTATGCAAGAAAGAAAATTGGATCCAGGTTGAGTTTGCAATGGTGGCTGTTGGAAGGAAGAAACTCTTTATTTTTCCTTAGATATCAAGGGAAAAGGACATACAAGTCACCCAGACAAGAAAGAGTAGAACTTGTCAATTTTTGGAATACTGACTCACTTAGAGTTCCACATCAATTAGCTATAACACAACATAAAATAAAAGCGGATTGGATTCTTCTAATCAGCTGAACTACAAGGTGAGAACTCTAAATTACTGCTTTGTTGTTTGAGCTGCAAATTATGGTTGAAAGGATATTTTCATGTGTTTATTTAGTCTCTCCATTTATGTTCTTTTCTTCTAGCTATCAGGAAAATGCTGCGATATATATATATATAATATATATATATTATATATAGGCGTATATATTTCAAGCCAATGTGCATAGATTATGTTTTTTTAATCATTTTACATCTGAAAGGCTTTGAAGATCTGAACTAACCAATATCTTACTTGAAAACAGAATCATGCCCAAACAGAATACCCAAATCTCAAACATCAATGTATAATAAAAATGAGTAATTCCACATAGGAATGTACCAGATACTGGATACTCAATTTAGTATTTTAAGTCCACAGAGATTTTTATTTAATAAAGGCCTAGGTGAGTGATATGGTTACTTCAGACCTCATGGCCTTACTTTGAAAATGCCGACAGGAAGTCAAGATTGGGTCAGATACTCTGGGATGAGTTTATTTTTATTTATTTGCAAAAAGGGAGGGAGAGAAAATGTAAGAGAGAGAGAGAGAGGGAGAGAGGGAGAGAGAGAGAACGTATATAGCGTCTTTAGCACTGCAAACGAACTCCATATGCATGTACCACCTTGTGCATCTGGCTTTACATGGGTATTGGGAATGGAATGCAGGTCATTAGGCTTTGCAAGAAAGCACCTCAACCACTCAGCCATCTCTCCAGCCCTTTTCTGGCCTACTCTGAGATGACTCTATTAGCAGAACAAGGTAGCAGAGGAACAGAGGCAATAACACAAGACTGCTAATAATAGACTTCAGGTCTTATACAACATGAGGCAAGTGATATGTGGGTAATCATGTTGAGAATACAAGACATAAGGGTCCAAGGAGGAGGGTGCTGGAAAAAGATCAGATAAAAGATTACTTACACATGTATTGAAGTAGATTTAGAAGTTTTTGGAAGTATTTGAAAAAAAATCCTCAAGTACCCCCAAATTTGTGGCTGTAGCTAATAATTTTTTTTTGGTGGTTATGGTGATGGAGAGGGTGTTAGATTGACTCAGTCTCTTTATAAATTGATTTGACAAACATTTCCTCAGAGCTGGATATGATTTTCTCTCGTGCTGTTCTAAAAATTTTGTGTATATCACAAGATGGTGGTTTCATGCTACTGGCCAGGACCCCATCTGCGACGGTCAAGTTTTGTTGTCAACTTCCTTCATCTAGACATCCACAATAATCTTGAGTATTGCATAACAGATTTCCTCTGAATTGGAGAGAGAAAGGAGGCTCAAGGGATTCAGGAAGTCAAGTTAGCTAGAAAGAAACATCTCCTACTGGGAGGCAGTGCAGGAAGGAAATTCCAGAGACTGGGGAAGTCAATAAATCTGGGATAGGGTTGCAAGACCCTGCCCTAAGGATATATAAAGGGTAAGAAAATCTCTCTTCTGCTTCTGCCCGTTTGCTGGTGTGTGTGTGTGTGGGGGGGGTGGTGTTGGTGTTGGCTTCTCTCTCTCTGTTTGGACTTGTGAAAGGGGGCCAACCTCTAGTCATTATGGAACCTCAATAACTCCCTTCCTCCTATAACTGTGCCTGGTTTGGAGGTTCATCCCAGTGGTGTGTGGCTGACTAGGACTCACCATTTGTTGTGGTTGGGAAATGAAGTCTTTCTGTGCACACAGGAAGATCACCAGGATAACAGTGTTTTTTAAAGTATGTGGCCTTGACCAAGAGCACCAGAATCAACTGGTCTTGTTCAAAATGAATATTCATAGGCCTACTGCAACAAAGGATCTGCAGGTAGTGTTCCAGTAAGCTCTTCACATATTTCTGATGCACAGCGAGTTGGCTAGCCAGTAAGATGAGTATCAAACTAGTCACTTTCACATGTCCTGGTTAATTTTTAAATGTTATAGATTTCTGTTAGGTAATGTAGTGCATATTCAAAATGTGGTACACGCTTCTGAGCATACACACGCTGATTATCTTGGAAATTCAACTTACAGGTTCTATAATATGCAAAAGGAAACACACCTAACTCTTTTGGCTTTAATACAATGCATAGAACTGTTTACGAGAACTATGTGAGTTTGTTTATGGATTTACTTAATTTTATACACTGGTAACCATCTCTTTACATAATGGTCAAAAGGGTTAAAAGATGTGTAATAATGCCCAAATCATTAGCAGAAACTTGAAGCAAATAAACCAGAATGGAGCAGGAGAGATGGCTCAGTGGTTAAGGTACTTGCCTACAAATCCGAACAACCTGGGTTCAATTACCCAGTACCCACACAAAGCCAGATGCACAAAGTGGCACATGTATCTGCTGCCTATTTTATTTCTATCTCTCTGCTTGAAAATAAGTAAATAAGAATATAAAAAATAGAATAGAAATGCTAATGCCAGATCAAGTAGACTGACAGAGAAAGAAAATCCTGAACCAAAAACACCATGAAAAATCTGAAACACAAAAGGAAACCTTTGGGGTTACTGGATGTCAATGCTAGGTGCCCATAATGTACAGAAAGCTAATTCTAAGGGCACCATCCACTGAACATCTGAAGTGAAAATGTGGAATGGTATCATGACAGAAGTGGTTCTCTTGACCTACTGACTGATGCAATCACTTCTTTGGATTAAAATGGTCACTGGGGGAAGGTCTTTCAAAGCTAACAGCTACACACACAGAAGCAGTTAGCCATCATATGTTCATTAAGTGGGTCATGTGGTGATTAACTGGCCAGTATTAATCATGGATACCTGTGATGGTTAATTTACATTAACAACTTGATTAGATGTAGAATCATCTGGGCATACTTGTAAGGAGGGTTCTAGAGTAGGTTAATTGAAGTGGGAAGACCCACCCTAACTGCAGGCAGCACCATTCCTTGGGCTGGGGCTCCAGAGGAAAACAGAGACCCTCCTGTCAAATCCATCCTTGTAACTCCAAGTTCTCAATTCTTTCATCATTAATCATAAATCAGATAGAGCCCTCACCTGTATCCATGTCAGATGCATTCCAAAAGTTCCTAGTACATGACTAAAACTAAAGTTAGTACCAAATACTATACATATTACTAACATTTAATTTATAAATTAATCATAAGAGATTAGCAATAATTAAAAACAATGTGGAACTATAAAAAAAAGCAAGACAAAGTGAGCTGAACACTAGCGATCATCTCTTTCTACTTCCTGACTGTGGACTGAATATGAGCAGCTGCTTCATGGTCCTGCTGTCATTCATGGGTTCTATTCCATGATACATGATGTCCCCTCAAACTATGCACCACAATAAACCCTTCCTTCCTTAAGTTGCTTCTGTCGGGCAGTTTGTCATAGCAATGAGAAAAGTCACTAATACAACTTTGCTTTGAAACCTGTAGCAGTAAATTTCTTAGATGTTGTATCTTAATTGGAAGAAGTTGTTCCTTCACTTTTAGTGAATACTGTATGAACAGTCTTATCTGTTCATAAATTATGTGATACTTGATAAAACAGTATGTGCCTTAATATGTTTTATTTATCTTTTTATCCAGTTTTTAAATTGTAAAAGTCACCCAGGATACAGTGGTTCGCACGAATAAAAGATTGTGAAGTAAATATTCTCCCCTTCTGCATCTTCTACACTTCTCTGACATAACAACTGCCATTCATTCCAAACATTACTTTTAGAGAGATACTGTACAGGTATGTTCAGGAACACCCCATTCAAATCATCACATAATAGGCTGTCACAAAGAAGACAAAGATAACATACTTAGAAGGTGACAGCCGAAACCGAGAAATTTTAAAAGCTCAGGCTAGGGCAAGCAGAAATAAGTATAAAAATGCATAGGTACTTGAGTTTGGTAATGTTTCTCATATTTTCTAGCATCATGTGTTTGAGAGATTTTTCTTTAATCAGTTGGGTTGGGCTAAAAGGGCAGAGCAATAGAGAAAGAGAGAGACAGAGAGAGAGAAAGAGAGAAAGAGAGAGAGAGAGTTGGATATGTATCTCAGAGAAAAATTTGGTTGTCTTCCAAGGAAGAACAGAGAAATTCCTCATTTGTTCATTTCTCCTGAATTTTCAGGTCAAGTTATATGAACTGAAGCATCCTTCTGTGAACAGCAGTGTTTATTTCTTTGTCCATGAGCTCATTTATAATGCATTTATCAAGTGTCCACTGTGTGACATTAGCTGATCTCAAAGCTTACTGTGAAGCTGGAGAACACAGAACTACAGTATGTGAAGCAGTTGGAGAAAAGGTAAGAGATGATATATAATAAAGAAATAAACTGAATATAATTAAGTGCCAGTCTGTATGGTGCCATGAGCAACATTTAATTAAATCTAGGCCAACATCCATGCCCTAGTTCTAAGAAAAGAGTCTCCTATGATCTCTTACTTTGCACTATAACTAATACCTGGAGTTTGGCACAAGAATGTAATTTAGCAATGACTATATTTCCATGCTTAAAAGGGAAATCTATTATTCTTGAAATGTATATGTGTGTTTAAAAATATCTGTTTAGCTTCTGGGGGAGGGAAGGTAGATTAGATTGTATTTAGTGACTGATTCTTCAAATTTAATACTCCTGGGAAAAAGATATCACAGGCTCACAAAATGGAGAGAGAAGCCTGAGAAATCACTAAGACCAATTCATCACCTCTGGGTGGAAGGTAACCTATAATTTAAGCCAAAACATTATATTGAAAATCTCCTACATCTTTTTTTTTCTTGCCTCTATTGAATCAAAGTACAGTAGGCATGTGGTATGGGAGTATTATAAAGCCATGTGATACTCACTAAAGCAAAATGCCTGGAAGGAAACCAAGTTAACACATATGGCTTCACCTTTATAAATGAAGACTCACACATCCTCCACGACCCAGAATGCTCATTGGCATGACATCAGCAAGAAGTCACAAAGGAATCTGTTTCCATCTGAGTACCGACCCCATAAACACAGGCAAGTAAGAGAATGAGATATGTGCATTTCTTAGACTTGATCTTGGATATGCAACACAGTCTTCATAGGGTTTAAAGGGCCTCAAGCCTCTTTGACATAATAGACCAGTCTCATGTCAGAGACGTCATATGTTATAGAGTCTTCAAAAGAATGAAATTTATAATCTTGCTAGTCATATACACTATTAGTGAATCTTTAAAAAAATATAATTAACAATGCCTCACTGCTCTTCAACATAGTGCTTGAAGTTCTAGCCCAAGCAATAAGATAGGAGAAAGACATAAATGGGATATAATTTAGAAAGGAAGAAGTGAAACTATCCCTTTGTGCGGATGATATGATCCTACACATACAGACATGAAGAAAAGTATCAGTAAATTCCTGAAGGTGATAAACTCCTTCAGCAAAGTGGCAGGATACAAAATTAACACACAAAAATTAGTAGCCTTCCTGTATGCAAATTATATGCACACAGAAAAAGAAATCAGAGAGACTGTCCCATTTTCAATAGCATCAAAAAAAAAAAATACCTTGGACTAACACTAACCAAGGATGTGAAAGACTTGTATAATGAAAACATTAAAATGCTAAAGAAGGACATAGAGGAGGATGTGAAAAGATGAAAAGATATTCCATGCTACTGGATAGGTAGAATTAACATAGTAAAAATGGCAATTCTTCCAAAAAATAATATATAGATTCAATGTCATGCCAATAATAGCTCCAGCTTCATTGTTTACATAGAAAAAAATAATCTCAAAATTTATTTGGAATGGCAAAAGGCCTCGGATATCCAAACCTATCCTTAGTAAAAAAAAAACTTCCTCAGGTAGTATCATCATTCCTGATCTAAAGATACACTATAAAGCTATAGTTACAAAAACAGCATGGTACTGGCATAAAAATAGACAGACAGACCAATAGAACAGAATTGAAGACCCTGCACTTAGCTCGAGTAACTATAGTTATTTGATCTTTGACAAGGGAGTGAACAATGTCAGCTGGTGTAAAATAGCATCTTCAACAAATGGTGCTGAACAAATTGGATAAATATTTGTAAAAAATTGAAAATAAACCCACTCGTCTCACAATGCACAAAAATCAACTCCAAATGGATGAGAGACCTCAACATAAGATCAGAAACTTTGAAAACCCTGGGAGAAAAGACTGGAGGAACTACCCATGAGATAAGAGTAGGGAAAAACTTCCTGAACAAACCTCCAGTAGACCAGAAAGTGCAACAATCACTTAACCAATGGGATCTCATCAAACTTAAAAACTTCTGTACAGACAAACATACCATACTCAGAGCCAATAGACCACCATCAGACTGGGAGATAATTTTTGCCAACTATAACACAGTCACAGAGGTCTAATACCTAGAACTTACAAGGACCTCAAAAAAAAATTAAACAATAAAAAATCAAACAGCCCTCACACAAAATGGGGCACTGATCTCAACAGAGAATTCAGAGGAGGAAACACAAATGGCCAACTCTCATTTAAGGTGTTCATCATCCTTATTCATCAGAGAAATGCAAATCAAAACTACAATGAGATTCCATTTTACTCCAGGCAGAATTGCAATCATTAAAAAATCCAACAACAATAGTTGCTGGCAAGGATGCAGGGAGAAAGGAACCTTCATTTACTGCTGGTGGGATTGCAAACTGGTACAGCCACTATGGAAAGTAGTGTGGAGACTCCTGAACAGAATGAACACAGAGCTACCAATGGGTCTAGCTATCCCTCTATTAGGCATCTACCCATCACAGAGACATTTGCTCAACCATGTTTTTAGCAGCTCAATTCATAATAGCAAAGAATTGGAATTGAACCAAATGCCCATCTCTGGATGAATGGGTATCAAATTGTGGTACATTTACATGATGGAATTCTATTCAGTTGAAAGAAAAAAAATGACATAATGAAATTTAAAGAAAAGTGGACCGACTTGGAGCAAATCATACTTAGTGAACTCACACAAGATCAGAGAGACAAATGCCACATATTTTCCCTCATATGCATTTCCTAGCCTGGTTAAGCTTAAATTCTAAGCAAACCTGACAGGCAAATTAAGAGACTGTAAAAGGGGATGAAAGGAATTGGGGGGGACAGGAGGAATAGGAGGGTGAGGATACTTACTCAATAAGCTAAACCAATAATGAATCCAAACCATAAAATCCTTAATTTCATACAGTAAGCTCTTGAGGGAGCTGTGGGCATGGCCTGGTAAGAGGGGCCATGAACAGAATGGAAAGAAGCCTAACCTCATGAAAAATTCATCAGGCCTACAACTCCCTGTCCCAGTCATTGGTTCCTTCCCACACTGAGCTGTTGATCAAAGAGACCCACAAGATCCCCAAAACAAGACAGGCTTCTGTCCAAGCTCTTGAATACCCACCCCAAGCCAAAGGTAAGAATTCTTCAGTGGCATTAAGTGAATTCACAGTGTTGTGTAATCATTGTGGTTCTCCCTTTCCAGTGCCTTTTCTTCATCCCAAAGAGAATTTCTGCACTCACCTTATTGCTGAAGAATCCACAGAAAGTCACTGCAAAACACCGAGAGACCCTGTGAGATCCAAAATGGTAACTAGCCTCCAGATGGTAGCAAGTGCAGTGCTGGAAGGTGCTACATAAGTTGTCAGGGGAAACTGGTCAATGATATTTGGAGAAAGCAGAGACCACCAGTACACAGTTCAGAGTGATGTCATGAGAATGCTGAACACACTGCTTTATAGTAGTCATCAGCAAGTGAAGAAGAGATCACCAGAACAATAGTGGTGCCAAAACCTAGGGTGTGTGTGTGTGTGTGTGTGTGGGAAATCAATGGCTTTCAAATTGGCCAAGAGATCCACTCAGTGACAAGGAACCCTTAACCGGAATTGGGATCCAGGGCAAAGTATTATAGGGACCAAAAACTTGGTCTCCAAGGGGAAATTCTCACTACCAGAGAGCTAAGGAGAGGCTACACCCAATAGAATCTTGCCAAAATAGCAATGTATGTCTCATTTAACCTATACTGATCTCACTCTCTGATGAAAATTCTGTTTGTATTTTTCAGAAGGCAGTGAGAGATCTGTGATCAACCCAATTCCACCAACAAGCCATGGGATCATGGCTGGCATCCTGGCAGGAGATGAACCACCCCCAGCCTATCGTGTAGGCCCCAAATGAAACCTATGAGGAAGAACCATGATAAACAAGATACCTATCACCACACCAAGTCAGATAACCCAGGAGAGGTCAATGAGATAGACACCAATGATACACAACACAACCCAAAGCAGAATTCCAGAGACACTTAAGATCTCAACAATAAAGCAGACCTGAAACTCACCCACCATGACTCAGGGAAGTGAGTGGAAGAGGGAGTGGAAATAGCCTTGGTGGAGGAGAATATCCAGAGACACTGCCCCCCTCAGCAACAACATACAAAGACGGGGTGGGGGGAGCAGGAACTTGGCTACCTCTTTGGCTTTTCATAAGCCCCTACTCCATGGCCTGATCCAGTATGCCCAAAGAGGAAGATACACAATAGATTGGGAATAGGGAGGAGGGAAATGGGGTACACCATCATAAGATTTACACAAACAATCTATCTAATTTTGGATAATAGAGATATAAAAAAGTATAATTATTATATGCAGAACAGATAAAAACCTCTGAAGTGGGATCCTGAGGCTATCTTCAAATATGGTATGATTTTCTTTTCCAAGAAGAATAGAGTAGGCAAGAACAAGAGAGTTCATTTTAGAATTGTATGATTGAAAAAGTAAAAAAAAAGGGGAGGAAACAAAATACTCTCACATCTTCTTTTATGGCAAGACCCCCCCCCACTTAGGATCTCAAAATGAAAGTTACTTTTCCTTCCAATTTTGACCTTTTCTATTTGTCAGAAGTTGTTTCTGTTTTTTTTTTCCTGCCTGTGCTTCTAATGGAGCTTGAAATTAACATGACTTCTTTGTTTACCCCTTAATTTGTGTGCCACCATCATCAACGTTGTCAGCGCAGTTCTGGGAATAGGGTTTGTTTACTGCTTCTGTTGAGCAAGCAAATGGGGACATGCAGAAAAGACGAGTCTGCTCATCTTGTTCCAGTGTGGCTTCCTCTTGCTGTCACAGAAATGGCCTTCATTAAGCAGCCAATGGCTGTCCTGCATTATTGGATGGGAAATCCACCTCCATTATCCTCAGGGATGTTTATGCCTATGACACAAGTGATCATATCCCGACTCCCCTCGACTCCCTGGTAACATGAATCTCTTCCTGATTATCTCTTCCAGGATCTCCGTCGGAGCAGCCCTCATAGGTCCTCTAAGTTCCCACAACTCCGATTCTTTTGTAAGGTTACCTATTTCCAGTTGTTCACACATGCCCTCCATGGAGAGGGGATGATTCTCAATGCACTCGTTTTTCTGAGTTTTGTTTTGGACTTTTTATTCTGAGTTGAGCTGCATGGCCATGTTACGTTCAGTTTTGGAAAAGGGGAGGTAATATTTTTTTTCCACCAGAAAGTGTACTTATATACTGAAACTTCAAAGCTCATCTTAGAAACAGTTCTGCTCTGCTTTTTAAGTCTTCATGGTCTTTTGATCCCATAGTTTTGTCCATTAGTCGGTTTCTATTGCTTCATTACCAGCATTCACCTTCTCCATAAAGAGGTTTTCAATCAGTAAATACATTTGAGAGGCATAGAAACCTCTTTATTTTATGCTTCAACTTCTAAAACATTTGATTTTTTTAGAATTTACTACTATAACCTTTTAAAAATGGACACTTCAGTGGCATTAAGTGAATTCACAGTGTTGTGCAATCATCCTGGTTCTCCCTTTCGGGTGCCTTTTCTTCATCCCAAAGAGAACTCAGCAGCTAAGTAATGACCTTCCCATTGTCCTCTACCTCCAGCCCCACAAACCTCCATTCTACTTCTGTCCCTATGAATTTTCCCATTCAAACCACTTCCTGTAAGAATGATCATACAGTGTTTGTCCTGCAAGATTTACTGATGTTCAAATATGTCAGCATTTCACTGCACAGTATGAATTAATATTTTATTATAAATCCCACAAACCAGTTCCTTGTATTTACAGATCTTTGGGCTTCTTCTACCTTCTAGATATTGTGAGTAATGGCATGTGACCTTTAGTATACATGTGTCTTGTTTGAGTTATTGCTTTCAAATGAAGGACCCTGTTTTGCTTTGTAATTTTCTCACCTTTATCCAGAAATAATGCCCAGCAAGTTCTCAATGATTAGCAATCTGTCCAGGTCCACAATTTTGCTTTGGGTTTTGCTCCAATCATTGAGCTGTTTGATATCAGATACATGTTTCTATCCATGTGACATTTCCAAGGCTCCCTTGTAGCCAGAGGTCCAGGCAGTGTGAGCTAATGTGCAGCATTGGAAGGAGACTCTGGGGCTGGAAAGGGAAAAGGTCAGCACACGTACTCCTCTACCTTTTGCCATGATGGCACCTCTGCCAGTGGCTCCATCACCTCTTGGCTTGAGCATCCATCTGAAGACCCACCTGGATCTGCGTTCTCCTGTGCTCCCAGATTTGGTGATCTCCCTTTCCCCTTCAGCTCCAGAGAAGGTAACAACTTCCTGCTTGCTATTGGTAATCGCTGGGCTGTTTCATTTTTGAGCTTTGGATATTTAATTTTTTTATTATTATATATGTTGCTGATTTTCTATATTAAGTTGCCCCTTTAAAAAAAATACCTGGAGGGCTGAGGAGGTGGCTAAGTGGTTAAAGGTGACTGTTTGCAAAGCGGGCAGCCTGGGTTCAATTCTCAGGTAAAGCTGTATGGGCATTTGTTTGTAGCAGCAAGAGCCGTATGTATGCACGCACATATGTGTACAATAAATAAGATTTGAAATAAGAACAAATTCTACTCTCAAATAACATTTTAGCTGGGCATGATGATGCATGCTTTTAATCTCAGCATTTGGAAGGCTGAGATTTGTAGGACTTCTGGGTTTGAGGCCAGCCTGGGCTGCAGAGTAGGTTCCAGGTTAGCCGGAGGTAGAATGGGACTGTACTCCAACCCGCTCCCCCTCCAAAGGGGAAAAAAAAAAAACTTCCAGTGGAATCCGTGTTCTAGATTGGAACCTCACTGGTAACTGTTCTCCTGGAAATGGTAGATGCAAAGTGTTTGGGCCACAGATTATCTGGTAAGAACTAGCTTCCCTGACTGTGTCAACATCTAACAGGATAATTAGCTGAGACACTAGTTGTTTGGTGCAACCATGTGAATAAGTTTTGGCTAAAGTGTGATCAAGGATCCCAAATGATAGACCCAAACCTTCTTCGAAAGTTAGCTGCTCCCATGTTCTCTGGAGCTCTACACATCAATATAAAAACATGTCTGTACAGAAGCTTTTGAGCCTGATCAGGTCCCATTGATTGAGTGACTGTTGCACTTCCTGGGCTACCGGATCCCATACTCTTAGGCTCCCAAGACAAGATACATTATGGGACCAATTGATAGGGAGGCTACTAAAAATAGAATCTAGGTAATCCAGAATTGTGTATATTTGTTAACCTACACTGATCTCACTCTCCGATGGAGATTGTGTTTGTATCTTTCAGGATGCAGCGAGAGTGCTGGGGCTCATCTAACCCTACCAACCAACCGTAGGCCGATAGCTGAGATTCTGGCAAGAGAGGGGCCACCACAGTCATACAATGGAGGATCCAAATGGAAAGACGAGATGAACAAGGGGCCCACAGCCACAGCCATTAAATCAACACAGGATTAGCCAGTGGAACAGAAACCAACGATTTTCGACACAAAGACCCCTAAGCTCACAACCTTAAAGCCAACTTATTACTCATCCACCACGACTCAGGGAACTATGCGGAAGAGGGGGCGGAAAGATTGTGAGAGCCGTGGTGGGGGAGACTATCCAGAGGTACGGACAGGAGAAC